>LBNU01007835.1:6674-51330 GCA_014162995.1 Artemisia annua
ACGAGTTGCTGCATGCATCCAGCGCAATAAATCAACATCAGCAAACCGAATACACAAGACCAACTGAAAGACATGTGGGATAGCCGCCGTTAAACCAAGGGCTCATCCAAAAACGTAAGGTTAACGCTTTAAAGAACAAACGAACAAAGGAGCGGAAGGATGATGAGATAATCAGGATCTGCTTATCTTCGTAAGGCTTGCGATAAGTATGTGTTGGTATTTCTGACCGCCCTACTTCTTCGGAGAAGTATATACCCTTTGTAAAATTTGTTCGATCCTTCCAATATTAAAGTATTGCTTAATAATCAGCATTAATAAGTAATAATATTCCATAACGCAATGATTATCAAAGGCACAGATATTTTGATCTTTCAGTTTTTGGCGAATATCTATAAATGTATCCCACCAAACCAAAGTAGGAAGTGTTTCTCTTGCCTTGCGTTTCGGCGGTTGTTTTTATGTTGTAATTATTAAAACAAAAGAAAACGGGAAAAACTTTTTGTGTTTTTAATCTTTTTATAGTATAATACATATACTATAAACAAAAGAATAAATATTTTTTGGTTTTATAAGGTTTTGAAACGAGTAACTTCTTGCGAAGGTTACAAACTAATGCGTTAAACTTTTACGACTTTCGCACACAGCCTCCCCGGCAGCGTGCCATTTTAAATCGTTGTGTTTTAGTGTTGCAAAACAACAAGTACACAAAAAATATCAATAAAGGAGTCAAAGTTATCGTGAGTGAAAACAAGACGGGAGAAATACAAGTAAACCTTATTAGGAAAAAATTACCGCGTAAAACTCGTGCAATGTGAATTGTGACCGGGAAGAGTCAAATCACACCAAGTCAAATCGCAATTAGTCAAATTGCAAGAATCAACTCTCAACGTCAGATTGTAATTGGACAAGTTGTAACAACTCAAATCGTAACCAATATCAAATCACAGAACTATTCAACTTGCAGCGTATTGTCAACTCACAACAACTTGATCATCTATCAGTGAGTTATCAACCAGCGGTGTGATTTGGTTTGGTTGATGCAAGTTGCAATGGTGAAATTATGGTCTGAAACTTAAAACCTCAATAACTTCACTCCGGAGGTGATTTGGGCCTCGAAAAATTCGTTTCACGACTTCATGGGGAAACCTCACAATATTCAGCCTGTTCCGGTTTGACAGGTATTTCGCTGAAAACGGAGTTACAGTTCAAAAGTTATGGCCGTTTGAAGTTTTAACGTAAAAAGTCAACCTTGGTCAAACCGCTAGAATCTGGTCAAACCGCTAGAATCTGGTCAAACCGCTGGAATCTGGTAAAAAACTAACCCCTGACAGAAGATAACCGCTGACAAGGTAACCGCTGGCCTTGTAACCGCTAACTATGTAACCGCTGGTAAGATAACCGCTGACAAAGAAAACCGCTGGAGGAGCTAACCGCTGGAACACTAGGACAGACTGAACTAACCGCNATCAGTGAGTTATCAACCAGCGGTGTGATTTGGTTTGGTTGATGCAAGTTGCAATGGTGAAATTATGGTCTGAAACTTAAAACCTCAATAACTTCACTCCGGAGGTGATTTGGGCCTCGAAAAATTCGTTTCACGACTTCATGGGGAAACCTCACAATCAGTGAGTTATCAACCAGCGGTGTGATTTGGTTTGGTTGATGCAAGTTGCAATGGTGAAATTATGGTCTGAAACTTAAAACCTCAATAACTTCACTCCGGAGGTGATTTGGGCCTCGAAAAATTCGTTTCACGACTTCATGGGGAAACCTCACAATATTCAGCCTGTTCCGGTTTGATAGGTATTTCGCTGAAAACGGAGTTACGGTTCAAAAGTTATGGCCGTTTGAAGTTTTAACGTAAAAAGTCAACCTTGGTCAAACCGCTAGAATCTGGTCAAACCGCTAGAATCTGGTCAAACCGCTAGAATCTGGTCAAACCACTGGAATCTGGTAAAAAACTAACCCCTGACAGAAGATAACCGCTGACAAGGTAACCGCTGGCCTTGTAACCGCTGGTAAGATAACCGCTGACAAAGAAAACCGCTGGAGGAGCTAACCGCTGGAACACTAGGACAGACTGAACTAACCGCTGCTAGCAAACCGCTGAAATAGTACACAGTACAGCGTTATGTTCGCTGACAAATTGTACTAACCGCTGACACTAACCGCTGAAACCCCCAAACTAACCGCTGCCAAGAAAACTTTTACCGAGGAGAAAACCGCTGCCAAGAAAGAGGTCCAAAATCACTCGTACACTTCACAAACGTAAGATCTAGCCAAACCAACTGATAAACTAGATGAATCTAACCCCTCTAATCCAAGAAGTATAAGAAAAACACAAGAATCACCACGAACAAGATCAAAACTAAGCAAAACCACCCTAAACTAATAGAAACTAAAACAAACCATACACCACAAGTCCTACAATCCCTAGGATGTAACCATGGCTCTTGATACCAATTGTAGAACACTAGATAACATCACAAACATGCTCATACTTATGGTTATGGCTCGTTGTACATAGAAAGAAAGGAAAGAAATGTAGAGAGAGAAAGGTAGAGAGAGAAAGAGGTGAAGCCTTGAGAGAAAACCAAAAAAAAGAAATGAGATTATGAGAAGGCTTACCCTCTCCAAGGATGGAGAGGGCTTATATGTACAAGAGTTTTGCCACTAGGGCGTGCCACTTGGGCTGCGGATCAGGTATACAGTAGGTAAAGACCCGTCCTTCTTCCGCGAACTAATCTACTTCTAAACTACGTCTAACTAACTACTGTAACTACTACGAGCTAAACAATGCATAATCATGTCTGGGGTAACCGAATCTTTCTTATACAAAAACGTATTCCGAACAATTTGTTTAATAGAATTTTTATAACACTATTTTCCATTATAGGTAATTTATTGAATCCGAATTTTTAAGCCTTCGATTAATAACATGTCTCAAATGTTTTATATAGTATTATATTAAAGATCATTTACACCCCTTGCAAGGCCGGAGGTCCTTTTCTACCTTTGGTAGAACCGGAAGCAGCCTCTCTACCTTAGGTGGGGGTAAGGCTGTCTACGTCTCAACCTCCCCCATACACCGTGGAAGACGGTATCGGGACCCATAACCCGTGGAAGACGGTATTGAGAGTTACTTTACTTTTACTTTTTTTATATTAAAGATCATTTACATACCAAACTTTTTTTACATACCAAAGGATCAATCTCCACTCTGCATCTTTATTTGATCTAATAGATGAGATTAATCCCAACAATTTAAAAAACCAAAACCCACTTTTATCATTTTTTTTTTCAAATATTAATATTTTTCAAACCGTTAATAGTTAAGCGAAAAAAAATATATACCCATTTCAAATGCATGAAAACACTGTGATATACTTCAGACAATTTTTTTTTTGTGTTTTTCACTTTTTTATGTTTTTTCGTCTTTTTTTTTTTTTTTTTTTTTTTTTTTTTTTTTTTTTTTTTTTTTTTTTTTTTTTTTTTTTTTTTTTTTTTTTTTTTTTTTTTTTTTTTTTTTTTTTTTTTTTTTTAGTTACTGAAATTTGTATGAAAAATCATATGTGATTTAACACTAATATCACATGCGATATTACACTAATATCACATGTGATGTTTTCATGCAAATTTCAATAATGAAAAACAAGACGAAAAAACAAGAAAAAAATGTGAAAAATAGCGATTTTTCGAAAGTATATCAAAATGCTCGTCGTGATGATGTAATTATTTTCGCTTAACGATTAACGATTTAAGAGATATTTAAATTATAAAAAATAAGTGAAATATTAAAATGTTTTTAATGTCAGCCATTAGTTAGCCATTAGTTTTTTTAGATGAAGGTTCGAAATGAGTCCCTTAGTATGTAACATGTAAGAAGAATTTAGTATGTAAAACAAATATTTTTATTTATTTATTTATTTATTATTTTTTTTATTATAAACATCACTTTATTAGAAACTTATAGGATTTACAAGAAATTAGTGGGGAGCCGAGAAACAATCTGAGCCCCCACTCTTCTAGCTATAGCGAAGCTAACCCTACTAAAAAATATGAGCAGCAGCACGTGCTCCAATGTCTTGAGTCACCGAGAATCTTCGGATACGTTTTAGTAATGCCACCACATCCTTCTCAAGTTCTCCAAAAGAAGAAAATAAAAAGGGGAGAAACCCATATCCCATATCCGAGCATTTAGCCTCGTACTTGACGCGTTTACGTTGTGCAGCTTCAATCACCACACGACCCGGCACAAAATCAACCATGCCAGTTTGCGTCAAGGGCGATGACCCTGTCAGATCAACACATACATCAAGCCCACCATCCCATGAGTAAAGTAACATGTCAGCTGGACGTAAGGGTTTGTCCCTTTCCCCAATAAGCTCAATATCAACCTCCTTACGTGCCGAAATCCTGTACCGAGAACATATGTCAACAAGAACATCACGCACAACATTATGCCGATATTATTATTATTATTATTATTATTATTATTATTATTATTATTATTAAAACAAATTTCAAATTTGATTTCAATATTCGAATATACCCAAAAAAAATAAAATAATAATATGCCGATATTATTATTATTATTATTATTATTATTATTATTATTATTATTATTATTAAAACAAATTTCAAATTTGATTTCAATATTCGAATATACCCAAAAAAAATAAAATAATAATATGCCGATATTATTATTATTATTATTATTATTATTATTATTATTATTATTATTATTAAAACAAATTTCAAATTTGATTTCAATATTCGAATATACCCAAAAAAAATAAAATAATAATATGCCGATATTATTATTATTATTATTATTATTATTATTATTAAAACAAATTTCAAATTTGATTTCAATATTCGAATATACCCAAAAAAAATAAAATAATAATATGCCGATATTATTATTATTGTTATTATTATTATTATTATTATTATTATTATTATTAAAACAAATTTCAAATTTGATTTCAATATTCGAATATACCCAAAAAAAATAAAATAATAATATGCCGATATTATTATTATTATTATTATTATTATTATTATTATTATTATTATTATTAAAACAAATTTCAAATTTGATTTCAATATTCGAATATACCCAAAAAAAATAAAATAATAATATGCCGATATTATTATTATTGTTATTATTATTATTATTATTATTATTATTATTATTAAAACAAATTTCAAATTTGATTTCAATATTCGAATATACCCAAAAAAAATAAAATAATAATATGCCGATATTATTATTATTGTTATTATTATTATTATTATTATTATTATTATTATTAAAACAAATTTCAAATTTGATTTCAATATTCGAATATACCCAAAAAAAATAAAATAATAATATGCCGATATTATTATTATTATTATTATTATTATTATTATTATTATTATTATTATTAAAACAAATTTCAAATTTGATTTCAATATTCGAATATACCCAAAAAAAATAAAATAATAATATGCCGATATTATTATTATTATTATTATTATTATTATTATTATTATTATTATTATTAAAACAAATTTCAAATTTGATTTCAATATTCGAATATACCCAAAAAAAATAAAATAATAATATGCCGATATTATTATTATTATTATTATTATTATTATTATTATTATTATTATTATTAAAACAAATTTCAAATTTGATTTCAATATTCGAATATACCCAAAAAAAATAAAATAATAATATGCCGTTATTATTATTATTATTATTATTATTATTATTATTAAAACAAATTTCAAATTTGATTTCAATATTCGAATATACCCAAAAAAAATAAAATAATAATATGCCGATATTATTATTATTATTATTATTATTATTATTATTAAAACAAATTTCAAATTTGATTTCAATATTCGAATATACCCAAAAAAAATAAAATAATAATATGCCGATATTATTATTATTATTATTATTATTATTATTATTAAAACAAATTTCAAATTTGATTTCAATATTCGAATATACCCAAAAAAAATAAAATAATAATATGCCGATATTATTATTATTATTATTATTATTATTATTATTATTATTATTATTATTAAAACAAATTTCAAATTTGATTTCAATATTCGAATATACCCCAAAAAAAATAAAAAAAAATAAAATAATAATAATAATAATAATAATAATAATAATAATAATAATAAATAAATAAAAATCTTAAAAAATAAGCATCCGTACATCTGTTTCATTTCAATCACCTCTTACATCTCTTCAATCAAAACACAATTCCAATCCAATTCTCCCACAAAACAAAAACCAAATCAAAACCCAAAATAATGACAAATCTCACCACCACCACCACCACCACCAACACCAACATGGAATTCACAGATTTCCCAGAAGACGTGCACCTTTCAATCCTATCATTCCTAACCCCATCAGAAATCTCATCTTTTGCATCAACTTCCAAACGCTTTTTAGCCCTTTGCAGATCAGACTCTAAGCTTTGGTTCTCATTATGTCACCGTAGATTTGGGTCCAAAACCCATATCACCAAATGGGCTAATAATGGTAACATTACTTTTAAATCTCTTTACAAAACTTTGATTGAATATGAGAATCTTATTGGGTTTTGGAGGTTAAGTAGTACTAGTAATCAGACACAGACAAGAACATTAACATCCCATGATTCTGGTTTTAGTAATAAGGTTCCTGGTTTGGTGTTTTTCGAATGGGGGGAGAGTTTTATTACTGGTTCGAAGGTTTCGCCGTCGAAAAACGGGAGCTATGATGTTGTAAAGGAGCCTTTTTTGTACATGGGTATTTCGCCGAAAGGTGAGATTGTTAATTTTCTTGAAATGGGTAGGAAGAATCGGGCGGATATGAGTGCGAGCGCGATTAGTGATTTGATGAGGTGTAATAGTGGTGATGAGATGGTTTCGGTTGATGTGAATCATATGGGGCAGTTTCATATTGTGATTGAGGAAAGAGCTGGATTTGGCGGGAATGTGGGGAATGATGAGTTGGTGTTGTTGGAAAGTGGGTCGCCGCCGGATAGGATAACGTCGGAGATTTATCAGTATTTTGCGAATAGGACTAGTCCGTCGGGGAGGAGGCAGAGGAGGAGGGAGAAGGAAAGGAATGGGAATAAGAAATGGGAGGCTGAGCATTTTGTTAAGATTGTTAATTATTGTCCTACGAGTTTGAGGCCATTGCAGGGTCTTTGGAAGGTAACTGGTTCTGATCGCTTGATATATCATTTGTGAATTGTTGCGATTTGATGGTCATTATCTGATTATTGCGTTTTCAAGTATTAGGTAATCAGTTTTGTGGTATAAATTCTGGTTATCTGATTGATTTGAGGTTTGTAGCTGTGACAAAACCGATTCTGATTATCTGATTAGTTAGTGTTATTTTACAAGTAAATCCTTCAATAATCAGAATATGCGTAAAGTCGGTTATCCCATTCTTCTGATTATTGCATATCACATAATCATTTTCCAAAATGTGAAACACCATCCTGAACTTCTAGGGTGTTGTTGGCAAGTGATTATTTGATTATTGAATTTTATAATTGTAGATAATAGTTGAGGTGTAGTTCTGAGTAACTGACCCCCGAATAATCAGTTTACGTGTACCTGCAACCGAAATAATTATGTTTATCTGATATTTTAGTGGTCATTTCGTATGTAATACCCTATATATTTAGAATTTGTGAAACAAGACTCAGTATCACAACTTCATTCTAATTATTTCATGTTGCATAATCATTTGAAGATGCCATGCAAAACACCTCCTTGAACTTCAGAATAGTTGTTTGGTTTGGTCTGTTAAGATGGTTCATTCTGCAGGGGATTTATGAAGATGCTAATTTGGACTTCTATCTTGTGGTATATGATGACATTGGTGGCATCGCTTGTCGAAGAATTGGGGATTCTTGTAAACCTTTCTCCAGCTACGCGCCAGTATTTTGGACCTCAAACACTACATTTTTTGAATCACCATTTTCTTCTGAAGAAGAATCTATATTTGATACTCGTGAACATCTTCTCCCACCTGGACATCTTGAGATGGAAGCCGTGTCACGGATTCTTTACATCAACTCAAGTTATGATCTTGTGTTACCAGGATTGGTGGGGCCCACTACTGTAAATCCTCATCAGGTGGAGGGAAGGATTTGGCAGTATGGTGATGGAACATTTGGATTTGGGTTTCTTCGTGATAATCACATTATAGACTTGAAGCATATCGCAGTTGATGGCTGCTTGTTAGATGCGATGCAACCTTTGTAGTTTTTGATGATCGTTGCTTAGAGTGGTTACATACGGATCTTTGTTCAAAAAAAGGTTACATGGATCTGAATTAGATCCGTGCCACCTTTGCAAGGCTCAGCCCAGTAGATATCTGTCCTGTGTCTAGATGAATAAGTTAATTCCTTCACTGTATGTTCAGTTTCAATATGTCTGCAACATTTGCTTTTCTTGTTTATTCAAATCTGTTGTACCCTTAAAAGAAGACAGATTAGAGATTGTATGTTATCTAGGTCTATGCATAAGTGGAAACTGATCTATAGATCTTCCATATCATGGTAATAAAGACAATTCATGGAAGATGAAACCGTTGAAGCACGTCAAATGGCCTGGCTAGAAGTGAACCTCACAAACTCATATTTCCCAGATTGTGAAGAGTTACAGAGCCCATGGAAGCTTGTGGCTGTAGAGCCCAAATTTCCTCAGTAGTGGTAAATTATAGTGAAATCAACACCTTTTTGATTTTGAGGTATCTATTTAGGCAATGATATACTGTTATTCAGAACTCGTTCTGAATTTTGGCCGATGTGCCAATTGTAGAATCACCCTTATAAGGGCGTTGTTTGTAACTATACAAATAATTCTGTAATAGTATGAACTTTTTCTTAACGCTGTGTTCATACACTGTGTTTGTGTTCGTATTCTGTGTTAGCTTGGGATATCCTGGTCCTCATGGAACTATGTTTATCAGATAGTTTCTTGTTTTTGAGTTACAACTCCATATCAACTTTTCTAAGCACAATGTCTTGAAAATTGAAATTCATACGTCAACATTGCAGGAAGAAGAATTATGTTTCTTGTGGAATATGGTAGAAGTCTAGAGCAAAAGGAAACAACCACAATTACAACTAAACCATGTAGAAAATGCAGAAGACTGCAGGCTGTAAGCTGATGTAGCTCAAGAATTCTGATGTATTAATTAGAACATGCATATAATAAGAGACAGAGCAATCTTGTAAATTCCAAAAGTTCATTCACAAGAACACAGAAGATGTATAGATAATTAGATAGTCGATTAGGGAATAAGATAACAGACTTCCATTTCTTTATCAAGCTTAAAAAGACAAGCACAAGATATATTGGTAAGGTTACAAGATAGACATCGGCGCCTTTCACAAGTTAATGAAGGTGCCACTTCTCAAGCTCTGGCAGAATGGTCACCCTCGAGCTGGCTCAAGTTACCCTTCTCTTTGATAAGTTGGGTGTGATGGTGTCTGCAGTAAAGACGACCTTCATGTGCAATGTAGTTTGATGGACTGATGGTACATCCACCATGAATGCATTTAAAGCAGCTTCTGTGGTACGCAGTTCCGTTTACTGTCACCTATATTGTATTCACAACACGTGTGTTTTAGCTTTAAGTACATGAATCATAGAAACAATACTATAAGATGAGTTTTGTAGTTTACCCTTTCCGTTGGATACGCTGTCTTGTTACATCCCAAACATTTATCTTTTGTTCCCACAAACATACTCGACACTTTACTAGCCATTGGCTTCTGTAAATGATCATGGGCTAATTAGTTTGTCATTTTCTAATTAAAATAGATCTGGCAGTAGATATCGGATCTAGATTTAGTCTAAATTCATACCTCGCCATCAATGGTTTTTGGCGGCTTCACGATCTTTGGTGTACCTGAAACACATAATTAAAAAGTAATGAACTTGATTGGTCATATTAAATCTTAGTAACAATCGAAACTGTGCTTAATTTTTACCATCAAAGCTTTTGTCTAAGCTGCCAGTCTGCTTAAAGAGTTGATCAAAGTGTGGCCTGCAATATAGAACTCCCTCAAAAGAGTTGTAGTTACTAAGCTGCAATCAGATTCAATGGTTAGTAAGTTTGTAACATCAGTAAACCACATGTGCAGATCTAGTGTGGACACTAGAATATTGATAAAAATGAACCTTGAGGGTGCCTTTGCAATGGTGGCATCTAAAGCAAGCTTTGTGGAAGACGCGATTATCAGCGGTTAGCTTGTCGACAAGGTACACGGTCTTTTCGCATGCCATACATTTTTGGGTTGTGCCTGCAAATGCCATGACTGTTGCTAAAAAAGAACACAAGTGAGATGGTGTGCAAATAATGGAATATGTGGATGAAGAAGGGATAATGGAATAAATGAGTAACTAATACATGATAGGGGGATCCATGACAATCATTTTGTCTGAATTCACATGTAAGCAATTACCTGTCATCTACCTGTCTTCAATATGGACACCAATAAAAAAAATGTTTCATTACATTCAATAATAGGATCTTTTANGGGTTGTGCCTGCAAATGCCATGACTGTTGCTAAAAAAGAACACAAGTGAGATGGTGTGCAAATAATGGAATATGTGGATGAAGAAGGGATAATGGAATAAATGAGTAACTAATACATGATAGGGGGATCCATGACAATCATTTTGTCTGAATTCACATGTAAGCAATTACCTGTCATCTACCTGTCTTCAATATGGACACCAATAAAAAAAATGTTTCATTACATTCAATAATAGGATCTTTTACTATGATGACTCAATTAGTAAGGCTAAGCACTAACGTGACCTAATTTGCATCATCATTCCGGCAGCCACCTCAGCATTTTCTCTCTTCAACCCATTTTCACCTCTCTCCTCACTCTCCTCACTAACGTGACCCAATTTGCATCATCATTACTATTTATTTTTTTTTAAATAAAAAAAAACCATTTTTAACACAAACACAATTTTTATTAATAACTAACGGAAACGTTACATAATAAACGATACGAAATTTAAACGTTACAATACTAAATTATTAAAAATTAAACACGACAACAATTATTAAAAACTAGTAATCTAAATTGTAGCGAGCCTTGATTTGTTCCTTCATACGAATGATTTCTTGTTTTTGTCGCTCGGTTAAATTTGGGTCGAATAGGAGAATATTTTTGATACGGTTGGGAACAATGCAAGAAATCCATGTTAGGCCGATACGCCTCACTTGGTCCTTCATCGTGATACGGTTGTGGTTGTGGTTGTGGTTGTGGTTGTGGTTGTGGTGGGACAAATGGTCTATTAATGTAAAACGGGTTTACATTTGGATTTGGTTGTTGTAGTTGTGATGAGTATTCAAGAGCGGATGGACGAAATTGAATACCTTGTTGTTGTCGTGGTGTTACGCCGGTTAAGCCAAAGTTGTCTTGTGGAGAGAAATTCATATTCGGTGAGTTTTGGTGTAGACGGGATCGTCGGTTTTTTTATTGTGGAGTGTTTTTCTTTGACATTGTGTTTGTTGATGAGAAATGGTTATGTTTGATATTGTGTGTTTGAAAGTGAGTATATGTTGGTATTTATAGGATGAAAAAGGTTTATGTTTTTTGAAATTTGTTGTTTTTTTTTTTTAAAAAACCAACGGTTCTTTTTTTTTTTTTTTTTTTGAAATGAATATTGCAACGTTACAAAGGAATAAATGCACAACTCTTTCATGTTTTGAATTCGGTCACCAAGACGCTCGAATTGGAATTTTGTTGCCGGCGACCGATTTAGCCACTAAGGCCACGACCGATTTCCAATTCGGTCGAACCTTGCCCACGACCGATTTAAACCGCCCCTTAGTGGGCAGCCTAATATCATAATGTTAAACATCCTCTCTGATTTTTGCTTTGTGTTCTAAACTGGATTTAAAGAAATATTAATACACATTAATTGAGTCCCATTTTAGTTTATAAATAACCTTGAAGTGGCCACGCCAACTTTCTGAAAAAGGGAGGGCTTTACCTGGTTTGAGCATGTGTGGCAGTAGTTCAAACCCCGTAGATTAGTCGGCCAAAAAAGTCAGAAACTATGATTAAAAAAAATAATAATAATAACAAAAATAAAAAATTAAGGCATTGGCTTAAAGCCTTAAAGTAAGTTATTATGTCCTATGACGCTAATATCGAGTCTTTTTTCGATAACTCACTCACATATAAGTAAAGTTTTAACCCATAATCTTTTAGTAAATAAGTCATTCCAGTCATTCACATATAAGCCTTTGGGTATTTTGTGATATTTATTTTTACAAAATATATTAATTTTTTGATATTTATGTATTTATTTGTATAATAATAAATTTTATAAAGAACTTAATAAGATCTAATAATAGAAACAGTGAAAGAGACAGCTATTACAAGAACACTAGACATGCACAACCTCTTAAACAGTTTGATGTGGACAACGATATTTTAACTGATTATGATGTTAACATTTTATAGATTTGGCTTTGATTAAGATTAAGATAAAAAAAGTAAGGAACGTAAATGTTTACTTATAAGTTCAATAAACAGTTTTAATATTTAGAAAATGACCGGGTGGGTGCATGATGTATCTCATCTAACAACATGCCTTCAATTTATTAACCATGATAATACTCAATCTAATTGGGCCACATAATTTTTTTACACTATTTGAATCTTAGGGATATGAAGAATAAATAAACGTTACCGACACGCACTTGATATTGATGCAACTACCTACCTCTTCTTTTTCCCTATTAGTATTTAGTAGTTATCATGATTTAAGGGCTTTTGTGCATTAAAGTTTTATGTTCATACACTTATGTGCTTAGTTGTCATCTTTCTTACATCTATGTCATCTACTCCCTCCGTCTCATATTAAATGTCCACGTTTGACTTTCGGAGTCTTTTTTCTTCTACTTTCACCTTAAATATTTTTGTTTGTATTATATAATACTTGATGAAAGTTATATCTAACGAAAATACATTTAAAACTCAATTGATTCATATATTTTGCATCAAGTATTATATAATACACATAAAAATATTTAAAGTCAAAGTTTATAAAAAAAGACTTTGAAAAGTCCAAGTGGACATTTAATATGGGACGGAGGGAATATTATACAATAATTATAGGAAATTTGCAAAACTATGAAGCAAGATGATATTTATTTATAACTTGACTCAATTATATAATACACTATGACATCGAATCACGTTTTGCCGAATTTACCCTTCTTCATCCGCTGCACACATATTTATCATTTTATTTAATTTCCCACTACACTTCCAACGTCACATAATCGGTCATTTCTCCTCGCACACACATCCATTCTTCCCATAAATTACACTGTTTCACCGCCGTCTCATTCTGAACATGATGACACCCTCACACCCATCTCGTTCATTTTCATGCACATTAGATTTCAACCAGAGCGAAATCAAAGATGTTGCGATCCAATAGCGAAGTGAGGGTCACGTGATAAGAAACGGGACACCGTTGTTCATCAATAAAAAGTATTCATGATAGACGTTGTTCATTAATAAAAATAGTTATTCATTATGTTTGTTGTTCATCTATGAAAATAGTTTTTCATAAATAAAAAAATGCTCTCATCATAAGCATTATTTATCAGTAAAAAGAGTTGTTTATTATATACATTATTCATCAATAAAAAAAGATTTCATAAATAAAAAAGTCGTTCAACATTAAAGAAGAGTTTATCAATAAAAATAGTTGTTCATCGATAAAAGAGTTGTTCATCAATAAAAAGAGTTATTTAAAAAAAAAACTGCCATTGTTCATTAATAAAAAAGATGTTTATCGTAGACTTTATTTATCACATATAAGTTGTGTACTTGTGTTTCATCAATTTGAAAACATCAAATACAAACTTAAATTTTAGTAATCTTTTATGAGAAAAATTGTATATTGAATTTTAACTTTTTTGACAAAAATTGGTATATTAAATGTAAGAAAAGAATGATAAGGAAAACAAGAAAAGAAAAGCAAAGTAACAGTGAAATTAGAGAAGCATCTCATGACTTTTCGAACTTTGTAGATTTTGATATTCTCCCTCACTTTTACAATATCTTAACATATTGTTGGTGTGTAATTTAATGTTCTATTTTTGTATCTAGAGGTATGGAGTTTCTGTCTTTTTGGTTGGTGCTTTCGATAGCGCTTTGCTTGGGTCTTTGTCTTTTTTAGTCTCCTCCTTGGAGTCCTCTTTGTATGTTTGGTTTGTCTCCTTCCTTCTTTGGGTCGAGGCTTTTCTATTAAAGTTTTGGATTTCAAAAAAAGAAAAGAAAAAGGTAAACACAATGAGAACATGTTCTATTAAGTGTACAGATAAAGGCCTTAATCCAGATTATGTATGAAAAGTTACAAAAAAATTAAAAAAACTAAATAAATAAATAAAGCTTCGAAGATAACATCTGTAGAAAATCCCAAATGCCATCGATTTATGCCGAACCAGGATGATATCTTGCTAGTTACAGTATATCACAATATTTCGCAGGATTAGAAACCACCACGGTAGCCAGATAGGGCAGTTACAAAATATTCATATTAAAACATGTGTATAAACTTTTACATTTTGAATAAAGAATTTAACAGGATTTCTTCGTGATAATCACATTATAGACTTAAAGCATATCGCAGTTGATGGATGCTTGTTAGATGCAATGCAACCTTTGTAGTTTTCGATGATCGTAGCTTAGAGTGGTAACATACGGAACTGAGTTAGATCCAGCCCACCTTTGCAAGGCTCACCCCAGTAGATCTATGTTCTGTTGTCTAGATGAATAAGTTTATTCCTTCACTGTATATGCAGTTTCAGTATGTGTGCGACATTTGCGTATTTTGTTTGTTCATATTTGTTGTATCCTTAAAAGAAGACAGATTAGACACTGTATCTTATCTAGGTCTATCCGTCTATGCATGATTGGAAGCTGATCAGATCTTCTGTACCATGGTAATAAAGACGATTCACAGAATATGAAATCGTGAACAGGACAAACGCCCTGGCTAGAAGTGAACCTCACAAACCCATAAATCCCAAATTATGAAGAGTTATGGAGCCCGTGGAAACCTGTGGCTGTTGAGCCCAAATTTCCTCAGTAGTGGTAAATCATAGTGAAATCAACACCTTTCTGATTTTCGGGCATTTATTTAGGCAATGATTTACAGTTGTTTAGAACTTATTCTGAATTCTGGCGATATGCCAATTGTAGAACCACCCTTATAAGGGCCTTGTTTGTAACTTTACAAATAATTCTGTATTAGTATGAACTTTTTCTTAATCTAGTGTTCATACACTGTTCGTGTTTGTGTGTGTATTCTGTGTCAGCTTGGGATATCCTGGTCCTTACGGAACTGTGTGTATATATGATAGTTTCTTGTTTTTGAGTTAGAACTCCATATGGTCTCTTTTAAGCACAATGTCTTTGAAATTGAAATTTATACGTCGACATTGCAGGAAGAAGATTATGTTTCTTATGGATCTAGAGCAAAAAGGAAACAACCACAATTACAACTAAACCACGTAGAAAATGCAGAAGACTGCAGGCTGTAAGCTGATGTCGCTCAAGAATTCTGATGTATTAATAGAACATGCATATAATAAGAGGCAGAACAATCTTGTAAACTCCAAAAGTTCATTCACAGTTTCACAACGAGAGAACACAGAAGATGTATAGATAATTAGATAGTCGATTAGGGGAATAAGATAACAACTCTTTATCAAGCTTAAAAAGACAAGCACAAGATATATTGGTAAGGTTACAAGATAGACATCGGCGCCTTTCACAAGTTAATGAAGGTGCCACCTCTCAAGCTCTGGCAGAATGGTCACCCTCAAGCTGGCTCAAGTTACCCTTCTCTTTGATAAGTTGCGTGTGATGGTGTCTGCAGTAAAGACGACCTTCGTGTGCAATGTAGTTTGATGGGCTGATGGTACATCCACCATGAATGCATTTAAAGCAGCTTCTGTGATACGCAGTTCCGTTTACTGTCACCTAGATTGCATTCACAACACGTGTGTTTCAGCTTGTAGTAGCATTATTCATGAATCATAGAAACCATACAAAAAAGATGAGTTTTGTAGTTTACCCTTTCCGTTGGATACGCTGTCTTGTTACATCCCAAACATTTATCTTTTGTTCCCACAAACATACTCGACACTTTACTAGCCATTGGCTTCTGTAAATGATCATGGGCTAATTAGTATGTCATTTTCCAATTAATATAGATCTGGCAGTAGATATTGATCTAGATTTAGTCTAAATTCATACCTCGCCATCAATGGTTTTTGGCGGCTTCACGATCTTTGGTGTACCTGAAACATATAATTAAAAAGTAATGAACTTGATGGGTCATATTAAATCTTAGTAACAATCGAAACTGTGCTTAATTTTTTTACCATCAAAGCTTTTGTTTAAGCTGCCAGTCTGCTTAAAAAGCTGATCAAAGTGTGGCCTGCAATACAGAACTCCCTCAAAAGAGTTGTAGTTACTAAGCTGCAATCAACCCAAATTTAGTAAGATCAGTAAACCACATGTGCAGATCTAGTGTGGACGTTAGAATATTTATAAAAAAGGACCTTGAGGGTGCCTTTGCAATGGTGGCATCTAAAGCAAGCTTTGTGGAACACGCGATTATCAGCGGTTAGCTTGTCGACAAGGTACACGGTCTTTTCGCATGCCATACATTTTTGGGTTGTGCCTGCAAATGCCATGACTATTGCTAAAAAAGAACACAAGTGAGATGGTGTGCAAATAATGGAATATGTGGATGAAGAAGGGATAATGGAATAAATGAGTAACTAATACATGATAGGGGGATCCATGACAATCATTTTGTCTGAATTCACATGTAAGCAATTACCTGTCATCTACCTGTCTTCAATATGGACACCAATAAAAAAAATGTTTCATTACTACATTCAATAATAGGATCTTTTACTATGATGACTCAATTAGTAATTTAGTAAATATCATAATGCTAAACATCATCTATGATTTTTGCTTTGTGTTCTAAACTGGATTTAAAGAAATATTAATACACATTGATTGAGTCCCATCAATAATCTTGAAAATTCAAGTGGTCACGTCAACCTCCTGAAAATTCAAGTGGTCACGTCAACCTCCTGAAAAGGGAGACCTTTTCCTGGTTTGAGCATATATGACGGTGGGTTCAAACCCCGTAGAGCCAAGAGTCAAAAATTATGATTACTCGGGGCAAGACGCTAATATCGGGCTTTTTCCGATAACTCGCTCACATATAAGTAAAGTTGAACCCATAATCTTTTACGATAAGTCATTCATAAGCCTTTGGGTGTTTGATGATTTTTTTTCTTTTTTGTTTTTTTTTTTTTTTTTTTTTTTTTTTTTTTTACAAAAGAAATAAATTTTTTTATACTTATTTTTTTTTATTATTTTTTTTTTTTTACAAAAAATATAAATAATATTTATAAAGATCTTAATAGGATTAGGATCTAATAATAGAAACAGTGAAAGAGACAGCTATTACAAGAACACTAGACATGCACAACCTCTTAAACAGTTTGATGTGGACAACGATATTTTAACTGATTATGATGTTAACATTTTATAGATTTGGCTTTGATTAAGATTAAGATCAAAAAAGTAAGGAACGTAAATGTTTACTTATAAGTTCAATAAACAGTTTTAATATTTAGAAAATGACCGGGTGGGTGCATGATGTATCTCATCTAACAACATGCCTTCAATTTATTAACCATGATAATACTCAATCTAATTGGGCCACATAATTTTTTTACACTATTTGAATCTTAGGGATATGAAGAATAAATAAACGTTACCGACACGCACTTGATATTGATGCAACTACCTACCTCTTCTTTTTCCCTATTAGTATTTAGTAGTTATCATGATTTAAGGGCTTTTGTGCATTAAAGTTTTATGTTCATACACTTATGTGCTTAGTTGTCATCTTTCTTACATCCATGTCATCTATTATACAATAATTATAGGAAATTTGCAAAACTATGAAGCAAGATGATATTTATTTATAACTTGACTCAATTATATAATAAACTATGACATCGAATCACGTTTTGCCGAATTTACCCTTCTTCATCCGCTGCACACATATCATTTTATTTAATTTCCTACTACACTTCCAACGTCACATAATCGGTCATTTCTCCTCGCACACACATCCATTCTTCCCATAAATTACACTGTTTCACCGCCGTCTCATTCCGAACATGATGACACCCTCACACCCATCTCGTTCATTTTCATGCACATTAGATTTCAACCAGAGCGAAATCAAAGATATTGCGATCCAATAGCGAAGTGAGGGTCACGTGATAAGAAACGGGACACCGTTGTTCATCAATAAAAAGTATTCATGATAGACGTTGTTCATTAATAAAAATAGTTATTCATTATGTTTGTTGTTCATCTATGAAAATAGTTTTTCATAAATAAAAAAATGCTCTCATCATAAGCATTATTTATCAGTAAAAAGAGTTGTTTATTATATACATTATTCATCAATAAAAAAAGATTTCATAAATAAAAAGTCGTTCAACATTAAAGAAGAGTTTATCAATAAAAATAGTTGTTCGTCGATAAAAGAGTTGTTCATCAACAAAAAGAGTTATTTAAAAAATAAAACTGCAATTGTTCATTAATAAAAAAGATGTTTATCGTAGACTTTATTTATCACATATAAGTTGTGTACTTGTGTTTCATCAATTTGAAAACATCAAATACAAACTTGTGTTTCATCTTTTATGAGAAAAATTGTATATTGAATTTTAACTTTTTTGACAAAAATTGGTATATTAAATGTAAGAAAAGAATGATAAGGAAAACAAGAAAAGAAAAGCAAAGTAACAGTGAAATTAGAGAAAGCATCTCTTATTATATACAATATCTTAACATATTGTTGGTGTGTAATTTAATATTCTATTTTTGTATCTAGAGGTATGGAGTTTCTGTCTTTTTGGTTGGTGCTTTCGATAGCGCTTTGCTTGGGTCTTTGTCTTTTTTAGTCTCCTCCTTGGAGTCCTCTTTGTATGTTTGGTTTGTCTCCTTCCTTCTTTGGGTTGAGGCTTTTCTATTGAAGTTTTGGATTTCAAAAAAAGAAAAGAAAAAGGTAAACACAATGAGAACATGTTCTATTAAGTGTACAGATAAAGGCCTTAATCCAGATTATGTATGAAAAGTTACAAAAAAATTAAAAAAACTAAATAAATAAATAAAGCTTCGAAGATAACATCTGTAGAAAATCCCAAATGCCATCGATTTATGCCGAACCAGGATGATTTCTTGCTAGTTACAGTATATCACAATATTTCGCAGGATTAGAAACCACCACGGTAGCCAGATAGGGCAGTTACAAAATATTCATATTAAAACATGTGTATAAACTTTTACATTTTGAATAAAGAATTTAAGTTTCCGCGACTAAACTAGTCAATGGCGTTGAACCAGGGTATCATGTAATAATACAAACAACACGCAAAGCACATATATGCTATTATAGAAAGGGAAAAGAGTAGTAAAAAACTATCGATGAAATATAACTCAAAAACGTGGAGATCATCCGATCACAAAATATATGGACAAACTGGCATTTTCAGGCGTTTTAAACTACAGCAAATCCAGTAGGGGAGGCTGATCAGATGATGGTTTTGGACGGGATTGACGACTTTGCCCTTGATTTCTACCTCCTCTTCCTCTACCAACCGCATTTTGGGGAGGTGGAGCCAATCTTAGTGTCTGTGTGCTCTTTGGTGGACCAGTTGGACCAGTTGATGCAAATATAGAATTAAGATCGGTAGCCTTAGGACCAGTTGATGCACCCTGATTGTTTCTCATGAACCCAATGGAGTTCTGGGAAGCAACTCCACCATTAAGACTACTACTATTACTAATGGGGAAATCAAGGTTGTTGTTGGCCCAATTGATATTGTTATTTGGTTGATTATCTATACGTGTACTTGAAGCGGTTGATATACCATTGGTAGTGGCTGCAGGGCCAGCCATAGGCCAGTTTGCAAATGGATCTAAATCATCAAAGCTCGCATTTGAAGAGCCTCCTTTCAAATTATTGTTATCACCAACATGAGAAATGCCCGACGAAGAAGACTGAACGGGCCACTCGAAATCAGCTGAAGGACATGAAGTTGTTGTTTGCTGCATAGATGGAGTAGACATAATCGGTATTTGAAAATTGAGTGAACTATCTTGGACAATTGGTGTTGGATTTGCAACTGATTTAGGTTGTGCAGAGGATCCTTTTGTTGTGACCCAATCTTCATCCCACGAGGAACCACTTTTCAAGGCGGGTGAAGCTGTTGGAACAGTTTTCTTCAAAGGTGGTGCTAAACTCCCATCAGGTATAGGAAACGATTTTGTGTCGACTCCTGTGTCATTCATTGTTACTCCCTTCTTTTCTTCAACTTTCCTGCAATTTAGCAAAAGTGACCACAATTGTTAATGATATCTGCTTCAGCTAAAAAGCGATTAACAGGCTACAAATTAAGGAATGGGCTCAAATCTGTCTATAGTCTCACTCTCTTGGTGAAAGGTTTCTAATTGTTAAAAATACGCAGAAGTGAAAAAGTGGGTGGATGTGGGTTTAATTCAAAGTGAGTCACATTTGTGCAGGTTAGATCGGGTTTGGTTGATCAGCAAATATATATATTTTTTTCTTTAGATGTGCCAAACACATAATTACAGAAAGCATAATCTTTCAATATTGATCTACAGTAACTACATGAATATAATGGGAGGTCTTATGCATAGTAGATTCAATCTGAGCGACTTTCGATTAATTTGAGGTGTATTCTTTTTAGCTAACGTTTATCTTTTTACCAGTTTGAACAATTAGAGATAAAACACAATCCGAAACAGCCTAGTCAAAATTAATAGGGTCGAAGTCGCCACCTCTACCATATGATGAGGCTTCCCGTTGTTAACCTCTAAAGCTTCCTAAAACACTCTTTTTGTTTAGTTATGAAATTAGGGTTGTTGGTGACAAGAGTGTAGCTTGTGAGACCTTTAAGAAGTTGTTGCTTCTTTGGTGGAGATGGAAAAAGCGAAGGAATGACAAAGGGATGAGGATGGAGTAAAAGAGAAGAAGAAAGGACCGGGGTGTTCAAAGCCTGGTTTTTCAGGCCAAGAACAATAAATATAACTAACAGAACTAGCCAAGTGGCAAGCCTCTCCTAGTGGAATTAGCGTGAGAAAGGCATTATAAATCGTGGGCAAGAGGGAAATGAAAGCGAAAAGAGCGATTAAAGAAAAATGATACACATAGTGAGAATTTAGATGTAAGGGACATATTATGGAGTCACAAAAATGAAAAAGATGGACTAGAAAATATAGCATAGATCTAGAAGGCAGTTCCAAATTACGCTTGGCTTTTGCTAGAACAGGGAGATACAAAAAAAAAGTAGTGAACTGCTTAGATACCTGAGAACACCCTTAACAAATGACATGTACTTGGCGAACTGCTGAACATTTAACTGTTGTGCAAGGAGAAGAGGCACCACTAAAGGAAGAACATGCTCAACGACAAAGTCAACTCCATGCTAAATAACAGAAATAAGAGAAATGTGAGCTGTCTAAAAAAAGATAAAAAAGAGTATGGCTATATGACTAAAATAACAATGAATGCTGCACCTGTTTTAAAATGGAATTGGCTACACCAAGAGTACACATAAGAGTTGGGGCAGATCGGTCAACAGCGGTGCAACGTGCAATTGTTTGCAGGATCTCCAAGACAGCTGGCTTATCAAGCACCGAAATCATATCACCTAAACACAACAAAGCATTCACTCTCACCTGCCACATCAATAACACGGCATACATGAAGTTTTAACCTTCTTGCATCTTTAATTATTAATATACACATGTAAATCAAGATGATATTATCTATCTCCAAATTCGCCGAAAGGAATGTCATACATATATAATCTGCAAAGTATATTATGCTAAGAAAGATAACATACCGCAGCAACTGTCGTCTTCAGTGCCAAGCCATGAACACGAGGCAAAATTGCTTGTCTCACCAGCTAAATTTTAGTCAATATACCTGATGTTAGCATAAGCTTCACTAACATACAACAAATTAAAATGAAAGTAAAGCAACTATAATAATGATCATGGGAGAGGGGCTGTTAAAACCTATCCAGATATGAATATGAAGCAAACAGTTACTATTTCTCTAGCATGAAGCAAATAGTTACTATTTTAAGCATGAAGCAAATAGTTAAGTGGGGGTGGAATGGTATGGATATCAAAGAAAAGGAGGGAAAAAGAGAGGAGATAGAAAACTAAAGTCTTTAACTACATTGATGGGTTTTGAAAAGCATGTAATTTAAGGGTACAATACCCAATCGTAACACCCATATCATTATACCAAACACCAACTATTACATTTATTCTAATTCCTAAAAAAAACACACCCTTACCCTTTTAACATAATGCAAATAGTTATTACAGCATGAAAGTTGTACAATGATATAGAGGCAAAAACCATATCAGATGGCCATCAATTGCTAGTATAATATGCTTTACTAAGTAGTTTATGGTAAATACACTTTAAGGCCTCTTTCATATCATTATCCAACTTTCATGCTGTAATAACGAAGTAAAGCATATTATGTTAGCAATTGATGGCTATTTGATATAGCTTTGGGTAAATTTCTTTTCTATAATAAGTTCCTAAAATAGTGGATCATCCATTCTCTATGAAGAGGGAGACGATATATACAATGATGTGTACACCACCAAAGTACAACATATATAACTTATACAACACCATTAAGCACGTGTGGTGGTGTACTGGTGTATGCAACAAATGAGGTGTTGGACAAATCATCTCTCTTGATGAAAAGATTTTGTTCCACAAAACAACAACGAAGCTAATGGCCTAATAAACTACACATTAAAGCTACAAAGTGCATATCGCATGGGTAAAGGCACGGAAAAATCATGTAATACAACTGATGATAAAATACATTACAAGACAATGGTTAGAAATTTCGGAAAAAACAGAAGTAATATCAAAAACTCATTTAGAGAAGTTAAACTCAAAAATCAAATTTCAAACAAATCACTAAATTTGAAGCTATCATGCACCTCGTCTACCACTTTCACAAATATCCATCAAAACACCAGCATGACCTTGTACAGTCCCAAGGTATTTATGAAAGTTCTTTGGTTTTCACAACTGAATAAGTTAAAGACATTTTCAAGCAAGAAGCTAAATTTTTTAACATCTAGTTCGCAGCAATTATGCACTATTATCTGTAATTAACAGTCTATTTATTTAGTGAACAGCATGAAAGCATAAAATGACACGGACAAATTTATATCATGTTGATTTACCTGAGAATCAAGTTTTGTAGCAAGGGATACAGTTTTTTTCAGCACTTCCTCTTGCATCCGAGCATCAGTATCATCATAGGCACGCACAAGCATGGGCAAGACATGAGAAATCAAGTGTTCCTGACTAGCCTGCCATATACAAGAAACAGAATTATTTACTAAAAAAAATTAGGGCGCATGAAAACTCGCACATATTTAGAATGAAAGTAAAGATTAATTTGGAATTTCTTATACCGAGTCTATGAATCAATTTTTCTCAGCAGAGACACTCCTTCAAACTGTTCAAAGTTACATATAGATCAATGAAATGTATCGGTTTTGAGTAGTGCTTGTATCTTTAAATTTGTTCTTATGGTTCACATATTTCCTATTTCCTCGCTATTATAATATATATGTATGTATTGGTTATGTTACTTGTATTCTACATTTTATTCACGTGATGAATTTGAGTCTGTGCGTAGCTTGCAAGTTGATACTAACTTTGTTCACATTCCCAACAACCAATGAGAAATGACTGATTTCGGTATAGACAAAAAAATAATACCAGTTTCACCAATAGGACAAATCAAAAACATTATAAACGAAAAGTAATAACAAAGCCAATTTGTTACCTTGTTGACAATTAACTCTGCATGCTTCACGAGAAGCAGTAGCGTCTCACCTGCAGCAGTGCTTAAAACGGGAACAAGAGCAGGCAGTGTTGAGGTCTCAAAATCATATTTATCCTGCAATACATCAAAAAATAGGCAATATGATCAATACATGGGCATTTCCCAAAGTCAAATAAGTTAAATATCATATGGAACTTGTTGACACTAGTTACAATGAATGTTTGCTTTTGCAAATTTAAAAAACTGTCAAACAAGCGTTGAGCCTACATCTACTTCATAAGTTGAATAACCTGCTTCATCTTTAATTTAAGGAATAGTTCTTTTTTCGTACGTTATTGTTTTTAAGTGTCAATTGAGATAGATATATCCTGAATTCCAAGATAAATCATATTGTCTCGTACTCCTATGTAAGTTAAGGATTTCAGTTACTGAAACCAAGTGACTGTGTGAATGCATTAACCTATGGGATATTAGATCCGAAACAACTAACTATGCTTTCAAAAACGTTTTATATGAAATCACATATGAAAATATCTTATGACTACCCATATAGTACCTGAGAGTCAGCTATCTTCAAAACCATTGGCAAAATCATTGGTTGCAACACCATATTCCGAAGCTCTGCACAGAGAGGTGGAAGAACCTACACAAACAGAATTAAAGTTCACTAGGTACCATTATGCAGTCAAAAAAAAAAGGTTGATAAATTTTATTGTGGTCATAGAATAAAAAGTACAGTCAGAGCATCTAGAATTCACATTGGTCTAACAAAATAAAGCTACTGCAGAAGATAGCACTGGAAGCTAGTATATAACAATTTGACATGCAATCGCTCGTTACTTTATTCCTTTTTATTATATAAGTTATGAATGAATATTCATAAAGTCCAAAAATTCAACCTTGTATCGTAAAACACGCGCATCAAAATCTTTCCACATGTCCAACAAGGCTTTTAAAAACTCTGACTTCTGCATGTTGTCTCTTTCCTGAAACCAAGAAGAAGTCAGCATAAAACAAACAACTGCACGCTCCTTTAATGCATCATCACAAAAAAAGAACAATGTTTGATTCTAAAGCTTCTCATATTAATTTAAATTCCACGCACGTACAAGCAAGTGATCCAGGAAGCGAAGTGCTCGCAGCCTAGTGTCATCACGGAAAAAGGGTGAACCTGAAATCAAGAACAGCATATAAGATTTTAAGAAATTAAATGATATGAAAAGCCAAAACCATGCCATTTCGACAGTTCACTCAGAAGTTTTTCTTCAGATAGATGATATGAGAATTGAAATAGCATAAACATATGCTTTTTGAAAGCTAAACAATAGATATAAACTGAGTTAAAAGCTAAATTGTCTTAAAAGGAACATGAAAACAGTTATATATAACTTATACAATTTAAATATAGACTTACAAATTGCTTCCAAGATTTCTTTGAATCTCGAAGTAACTTCAGAGCTTTACAATAATAATTTCTTTTGCAACAAACTATGTGTATTTTGTGTAATGAAAATCCCAAAGATTGAAATTTTATTATTCAGAGATACAATATGCGTTTTTCTTACTGTACATGCTGTTTAAGTTCTAACAAACATGTAATAGATAATGTAAATCAATATGAAACAATTTAATCATCATAAATATAAATAAACGGATTCACAGAAATATTGATCAACTGAACTCTATTACGTTAGCTGAACTCCATTAATGATTTCCAATAAAAGTCGGGAGAGATATGATAAGGTTGTTTGAAAATGATAACATGCCAAACGACTTCCAAAGCGAGATCTAATGCACAAAATTTAGAAGACAGCCAGCATATACATGAACAACAAAACAGATTGCAATGCACAGACGGTGATAGAATGAGAGAATTGTGAATTGTCCTCCAAATTTGTGGCAGCATGTAACTTTTTGTCTACAAAATCAAAAATTTGCATTTGCAGACTATTAATTAAGTAATCCATCACTTGGGCCAAATTTGTCCTTATTCTATGGAGATTTGGTTGCTGTAAACTCTTTTTGCCTAGCTTGACTTACCTTCTATAACAATAACGAAAGAGCTTTAAAATAATAATGACACTTATATGAACATAATAGGTTGGTGAGGAATCAAGTATGCATCTAAAGTTTTACATATTATTATACACAACAGGGCCTTTACCTGTAAAATCCAAAGCTGTGGGTCTTAGAGCCTCGTTTGCTGAAAGCATTCTTTTCAAATCAGCAACTAGTTCATGGGGAATGGATGAAAATGCCTCACTTGATAAGTATGTCAACTTATTCATGTACTGCATAAAAATGCACAAAGACACTATTAAACAAAATAAAATAACCTGTATCATGAAAGGTATAAACCTTCTCTTTTTCTCTTTTTGAGGGAGGGGTATTTTAATACCATTTTCACATTGTTGTGGCAGTCGAACAAGGGCTTTTTAGCAATTAAATGGAAAGCGAGGCATGCAAAACTGAAAATGTCAGAAGAACATCCATATGAAGGTGCCTTGGAGTGGACCAGCTCTGGAGCTGTGTAGTTCAGTGATGGCTGAATTGGCAGTGGTGAGTCTTCAACATCATATTCCTGATAAACAAATCATGTGAAACATAGTTTCAAACAATGATAGTTTGCAATTCTGATAGTAGAAATTAATGGACAATAATCATTTACAATTACACATATGAACCAAGGACATACACGTTATAAAACTGTTTATGGAAACATGCCTTACATGACACAGATAAGGGAGAAAGTTCTTCTGGCTATAAAAGTTAGTCACGAGTAAAATACAGAAAACCATTAATAAGAAAAGTTTGATACCAAAGGACGGACTTTTATTTAAAAGATAGATAAATATGTGTTGTCATATACTGCATCTGTGTGGTAAGGTAAATTCATAAAACACGCCAGTCATAGTAGTTCAAAAGCGAGAATTTTTAAGATTACCCACAATTTGCTTAGTAAACACGCATGGCTCTGAAAAAGAAACGCATCTAAAACTGTTCGATAATTGGTAACAAATGTCAGAATTAGAAGGGAGTAGTTCTGAGTCCTAAGACTTTGAGGTTGAAGGACTAGAAGCTAGCAAATATGACATAGTTAGAAATAAGCACCGGTATGACGTGATTTAATGTCACTTTCTTAATCTATAGAATAGCACATAAATAGGTATATTATAAAGATCTACAAGTATCTGTTTCTGGTTATTGTAATGTCATGACTCATGAGTCATCTAGGGTACACTGAAACAGAGTGAGAAGACAAACAGCGAATAAGATTACGCAGATGTCATTTTTGTCATCTTTTAATAAGTTAATACTCACCGAATAATGGAAGGGCTGCACGGTATCCGTAGATGACTGGTCTGCTGATATTGTAAAACCGAATCCACCAAGCTTCCAAGCTCCACTTGAGGTGATGAGGACAGCCTGAAATATGCAATAACGTAACATGGTCAAATGATATGCTTATCCACTGGCTGCAGATTCTGGGCATCATATATGTCCAATGATCAAACGTTTGTCGCTCTATCAGGATTACAAATCTTACATTGACATTTATGATCAATGAATTAGGACACATTCAGCATAAATAATTTAGGTGAAATAATTTTCAGCGGTGACCAAATAAAAATAAAACATGATAATTCACCCACAGAGGAAGCTAAGGAAGCATGATAGATTAAAGTGAAACTAGAAAGTCTATTTCTTTGGACATAAGGAGCACTTGACAGGCCTCACAACAGCAAAACATATGATGAGAGTTTACATCAACCAAGAAATAACAGTCTAGTAGTATTACAATTAACGGATCCTCGTGCACACAAAATGTTATTACTTATTAAGAACCAAACACCAGGCCCATAACAAAAATTGATGTCCTATATATAAATACGGGTTGAAATCCTATAATAACAACCAAGCTATTCTATACTGTCATTTATGACGATGCTACATACTCCATTTATATCACATAACTGCAACCTATAAACCTTTATAAGGAATTAGGAACTTAGACACAGAGGGTAAACTGTAAAGAGCATAAAGCACCAATAAGTGATGCACTCACGTTGAAGTTGTCAAAAAAAAAGATCATTTACTATGCTATCATTAGAGTATTTTAAATTGCATGTTTCATATATGTGGTGGATGCAGAGCATCAAGTGGTGGAGGCCTGGCTAGTTAATTTGAGTAATTGGAAGGTATTAAGAAGCAATTAAGCAACCCATATAGGTGTTCCTTTGAAATACTATGCAACTTTAGGCCTAATAAGTGAACTCCATGAAAAACTAAATGGTCTTTATTTTC
Organism: Artemisia annua; assembly: GCA_014162995.1. NCBI lineage: Eukaryota > Viridiplantae > Streptophyta > Magnoliopsida > Asterales > Asteraceae > Artemisia > Artemisia annua. The sequence continues at coordinate 35,033 of LBNU01007835.1, forward strand.
CCGTCAATCTGCGAAGTGACTAGGATATCCCTTGAAGAATAACGTTGTGGTTACTGGTTAATGTACTCTAGAAATTAATCAATGGTGTGCATACTTGAAGCATGTCTCTTGGGCTTCTCCAGACTCGAGAGTACTACTTACTAAAGTTCCTGTACAGTGTGAATTATGCAGATGGGTTATTGTTAAAGAGGAGTAGGATTTTCTAATTAAGGAATTCCATGATTAGGCCTAGCTGGTCATTTCAGAATTAATAAGACTCTTGAGGTTTTAAGAGAATATTTCCATTAACAAAATATGCAGCAAGATGTTCAAACTTTCATCGGTACTCAGGGTGTGCTTGGTTCAAACTCGGTGATGGGAAGGGAAAGGCAATGGTAATGCTAAGGAAAGGGAAAGGGAAAGGAATCCATTCCCCCCAATTTATTGGGTAATGGGTCATTGCATTATAGTCAACCAAGCACCTTTTTTCATTACCTTACCCATTCCTCACCACCACCCCCCCCCCCCCCAAGACTTCCTACAAAGCACGCCTTCAGTGGTATATCTAAAACATGTCTCAACTTCACCAAGGGGTAAACATGTTGTGCCCGTTACGCAGCCACCCTTCATTGTTACTTTGCCTAGAAAAAAAGGAGCTAAAACAAGCATGGTGGTCCCTGGATCAATCCCTACAAAATACCCACATTGATGTACTTCTCGCCAAGAGGTTCCAAAACTATGATGCTTTCACATGTGGTTGGCATACTTTTAAAGCGATAAATAAACAGGCCTAAAGATGTGCCTAAAAGTAATTGTTTTCATGAAGACTAAGAAGTTCAAGCTACTTTGGAGGATTATTTGGAGATTCAAGCGATTAAAAAATCATTCGTTATTAATACCGAGCTCTCTAAGTTTTAAAAAACGATTTTATATAGTCTGAATCTCAGATTGATAGAACCATACCTCTAGTTTCTTCAAAATTTAGGTCGTTTTGCGTAGTTTTTAAAATAAACCGAAAAACAGGGGGAGAAACAGAGTTGTGAATATATTTAGGCAAAAAGAGACAATTGTGTTTTTAGTTTTGCCATTCATTTCCAGCCTTCAAATTAAAGAGCTCCACTTTTTCTGGTTTGACAACAAATAACAAGTTACTACAGTAAATCAGCATTGTGTTTGCACTGTAAGGGCGTCCTCAATTATTCTATGCCGCCACAATATAAACAAAATATGTAAAAGCTGAAATCATGAGAATAGAACAATAGCCCCTCTGTCAGCACTAAAAAACACGTCCAATTGAATTCACCATTTTTAAAAAATTACTTGGAAAACCTTAGTCTATGTGTCTAATTTTTGCTCAAGCTATTGGGCATTGTGGAGGATTATAATTTAAGGCTTTAGAGTTCCGAAATTATTGTAACGTCACAAGCACATTATACTATATGAAGGAAAATAACAAATCTTTGCACAGCAGATGTATGTGACTACCAAGAAAAAAAATTAAATAAGCTTTGTCTATACCTCAGGGGATATGGCACGATGAAATCAAGCGGGCCCGTTTATTGTGAAGAAAATCCAAAGTTTTCTGCTACCTGAGAAGTAAACCATTGTTTTTAACCCCAACATAACCCACATTTCCTACACAAGAAATGGCGAACTTTTCAAAACAACATAAATAGAACAGTCGACGCAATAGTAAGAAAGTTTATACATTTTTCATCATAATACTATACTTTTAACATTATTTTCAAATCACAAAACCAGCATTTGATTTAATCACGTAGATTCAGAATGAACAGTTTAACAACAATCAATTAAGTTACTTAACCAAGATCATATGTTTTCATGAATAGTCAAATCCGTAAAACTGAAGCTTATCATGAAATTCCCAATATTGGCAGACAATTTAGACAATACGAAATTGATGCACTGCATGTTCATAGGAATATTCAACCGCCAAAATCCATTTAGCTACCTATTTATCTTACCATAAAGTTAAATAAACAAGTATCATCAAAATTCACAAAATTCTGTTTCAATGTTTTACTTCGATTGGTGTATCCAATTTGGCAGTGGGCTTCAAATTCAAATCCCGCATTCCAAACTCCTCCACAATTTGANTGAGTGGATTACTAAAATAAATAACGGTCGATTTGGGTTGTTTGAGCCCGCCAACCCAAATTCACAAGTGGTACTATTAATGTTATTTTTTTTAACAAATACAAATCTATTTAAAAAAATCTAAATAAGAACGCTTATTTATTACCTTGACCATTTCTGACCCTTCCCATGCCACGCCAAACATGTATCTAGTGAGATATGAACCCGTGACTTCTTGTAAGGAGGTTAGATTCGAAACTAAATAGCCAGTAGTTATGCTAATTAAGAGCTAGTAGTTTTTGTCAAATGTAGCTAAAGTGGATAATGTTTTTGTTTAGTGTTTGCATCGCAAACTAGAGATTTATGTTTTGGATTAAGCTTTATAGCACGTTTATTAAACATGTCATGTTCAGGTTAAAAATATGTCAAACAGGTTATGGATGATACATTTGAGTGGATTACTAAAATAAATAACGGTCGATTTGGGTTGTTTGAGCCCGCCAACCCAAATTCACAAGTGGTACTATTAATGTTATTTTTTTTAACAAATACAAATCTATTTAAACAAATCTAAATAAGAACGCTTATTTATTACCTTGACCATTTCTGACCCTTCCCATGCCACGCCAAACCTTCTACAAAGCACGCCCTCAGTGTATCATCAAACCATGTCTCAACTTCACCAAGGTACATGTTGCCCGTTAGCATGCACCCTTCATTGTTACTTTGCCTAGAACAAAAAGGAGCTGAAATACAAGCATGGTGGTCCTGGATCAATCCTACAAAATAGCACATGATGTACCTTTCGCCAAGAGTCCAAAACTATTGATGCTTCACATGTGGTTGGCATACTTTTAAGGATATAACAGCCAAAGATGTGCCTAAAAGTATTGTTTCCATGAAGGACTAAGAAGTTCAAGCTACTTTTGGAGGACTATTTGGAGATTCAGCGATAAAAAATTTCGTTTATATATACGAGCTCTAAAGTTAAAAACCAGATTTTATATATCTGAATCTCAGATTGAAGAACATCCTCTAGTTTCCTTCAAATTATCTAGGTCGTTTGGTAGTTTTTAAATAACCAAAACAGGGGGGAAACAGAGTTGAATATATTTAGGAAAAAGAAGACATTGTGTTTTAGTTTTGCCATTTCATTTCCAGCTTCAAAATAAAGAGTCACTTTTCTGGTTTGACAACTAAATAACAAGTTTACTACAGTAAATCAGCATTGTGTTTGCACATGTAGGGTCTCAATTATTCTATGCGCACACATATAAAAAATATGTAAAAGCTGAATCATGAGAAATAGTAACAATAAGCCCCTCTGTCAGCACTAAAAAATCAACTGTCCAAATTGATTTCACCATTTTAAAAAATTACATTGGAAAACCTTAGTCTAATGTGTCTAATTTTTGGCTCAAGCTATTGAGCATGCTGAGATTATAATTTAGGCTTTAGAGTTTCCGAAATTATTGTAACGTCACAAGCACATTATACCATATGAACGAAAAAAAATAAACAAATCTTGCACAGCAGATGTATGTGACTACCAAGAAAAAAATTTATTAAAATAAGCTTGTCTATACCTCAGGGGATATGGCACGATGAATCAAGCGGGCGTTATTGTGAAGAAAATCCAAAGATTCTGCTACCTGAAGTAAACCATGTTTTACCTCCAACAAACCCATTTCCTACACAAGAAATGGCGAACTTTTCAAAACAACATAAATAGAACAGTCAGCAATGTACAGAAAGTTATACAATTTTCTTCATCTAATATATACTTTTAACATATTTTTCAAAGTCAAAACCAGCATTTAGATTATCACTAGATTCAGAATGACAGTTTAACACAATACACTTAAGTACTTAACCAAGATCATATGTTTTCATGAATAGTCAAATCCGTAAAACTGAGAGCTATCATGAAAATTCAATATTGATGCAGACAATTAGACATACGAAATTGATGCACTGCATGTTCATAGGAATATCTCAACCGCCAAAAATCATTAGCTACCTATTTATCTACATAAAGTTAAATAAACAAGAGCTATCCTCAACCAATCTCACAAAATTCTGTATTACATGTTTTACTTCTGATTGGTGTATCCAATTTGGCAGTGGGCTTCAAATTCAAAATCCCGCATTCCAAATAGTCACATTGACATTACCAAATGATGGTGATTGTCAGATGTCCTCAAGTAATTGCCTAGTCAACAACTATACGTCATTATCGTAGACCACACCTTAAAAAATCCAGATTCTAGATGATACGCACAAAATGTTGGTTATTCTCAGTTTCTGTAAACTATAGCTCGAGAAATTATCTCGGTACTCTCGGATTCTCAAGATAGTAATGTTAAAATTTTGGGTCCCACTAAGTTGTCAAAATAGCCCGTATTCTACTGCAACATGAATCATCTAGATCTACGCTGAAAATTTCAATAGTCATCGTATCTACACTTCGCAAGTTTTCAGTCATAAAGGTATTAAGAAAAATGCATTCCTTCCAACTATACATGCAAACTAACTTTGATCATAAATAGGTTGACTCATAACATAAGATTAATAGATGATCACCGTCGAAGAGGCATCGAAAAATGTAACATAAAAACTTCCTCATAGTCTATTGTCATGTACTAAATATGATATATCTTCTTCACTAGTGGATATCAGCACAACAACAACAACAACAACATACCCAATCCCGCCGGAGCAGGGTATGGGGGAGGTAGAATGTAGACAGATCCTACCCCCCCCTACCCCAGGATTCCGGCAAGTGCAGGTGTGCGGGTGATAGAGAAAAGCAAATAGAGCAACAAGACAGTATACAACAAGCAAAAAGCAGGCAGACAAAAGCAAGAAACACAAACAAAAACGCACGAGGCCTATAGTAAAGGCAAAGCAAAAGCAAGAAAAAGCAGGCAAACCTAGGGAGCAACAAAGAGCAAGGCAAAGCAACGCACGGGGCCTAAAACAAAGGCAAAGCAAAAACAAGGAACCAAACTAACGCAAGGGGCAAGGCAACAAAGGGGCGCCTAAAAAGCCTAACACCCAAACCTACTAAGCCAGTAAGCCCCCAGCCGGGATCCTAATCCTATCTCTCCACGCCTTCCTATCTGTATAGGACTAAAGAAAGACCCAACTATTAACTTCAATACTAGTAAGCACGGAGTGGTATACGCTTTGCAAGTCCCGACTACTAACTTTGATTCTGAAAAGATCAACTCCTGACCTAGAACTAGTCTATGCTTAAAAATAACGTCATCGGCCACACTAAACCTAGTTTAAAACCTCAGATTACACGAAAACCTACTAATAGATCAATTTGTAATTCAATTTCAGTTCATTTATATCCTCTTAAACTATCCGCACCTCTTAAAATATCCGCACGTGTTAAGCACTAATAGATCAAATGCGCAATTCAGTGATAATTCAAACATATTCTCATAAACTATCGGCACGTATTAAGCACAATGCATCTACTTAGCAAGTAACAATTTCATACCATTCCTTGAAGCTCTTTCGGCACTTTCACCACATTATCCAAAACCCCAATCGCATTTGCCACACTAGCAAACAACGGCTCCGTAACCATCGCCATAGCATTCTTATTCTCATCCAACCCCTGAATCACATGCACAACACCCGGATGCCTCAACCTAACTAATCTCCCACAATCCGCCCTCACAATCTCATAAAACGCCTCCTCCACATTCTTCGACAAACCCGCCCTAACTCGCGCCTCGTAAACAACTTTCTTATCAAGCACCCAAACACACACAACGGGATACTGAGCTCCGATTAAACCACCACCGCCACGTGGCTTCCCGGAGTAGAGCTTCCATACGAGACCCGGTCCAGCTGAACCGATCTGGTCTAGAAGCTCGTAGTCTTGGAGCGGTTTGGGGCCGGTTACGTCTTGGACGGTTTTTTCGATTACGGCTGCGGTTTTGGCGAATGCTTGGGTTAATGTTTTCATATTTAAAGACATGATTGATCGGGATCAGATCTGTGGGGGGTTGTGATTGATTGATTGCCCCCGGCGAAAGTCGTTTTGTTGGGTTTTATGATGATGGTGTTTGTTGTGTTGTTTTTTTTGTTAAGGGCCTAAGGGGTATTATTTCCAATTCCATCAAGGTTCATGCCACCTAATCTTTTTGTTTTTTAAAACTTAAATTATTGTATAATTATTTAGGGGTGTTTGTATTAGCTTATTTATCTGGCTTATGGGCTTATTTGAACATGGAAAAAGCGCATAAGCCCACTCTTTAGAGCTTATTAACTTGAGCTTATTGGCCTTAGCCAATAAGCTAAAGATGATAATGTCATAAGCTCCAAAGAGTGAGCTTATCGGCTTTTCCATGTTCAAATAAGCCCATAAGCCAGATAAATAAGCTAACCCAAACACCCCCTTAATGCATGGGTCGGAATGTCTCAAACAATAATGAATGTGTGCAAATCAATTTCTTTTTGTAAATATGGGGTTATGCTTTATTGAATGCAATAGTGAGTGAAGGCTTCCCTAACCTCACCTTTTCACGTGCCACCTCCACTGTGGAGGCCCCTTGTCACGTGCGACCCAAGGTAAAAAAATGAGAGAATTGGTGAGGGTGTTCACCTATTAGGTATCGGATAATTTGTGGGCCCTAATGATGTTTTTATTAATATTTATTTGAGTTGTAAGTGCGTGTGAGATATTTTATGAGATATGTTTGTATAAAGTGTGTATTGTGTATGGTAATCATGAAACGCCTGTAATTTTATTATTATGTTTTCTAAATATTGCATATACATAAAAATTCGTAACTTAAAATCTGAACATAAAGTTTATAAAATAAATATGCGGAAGCGTAAATACTACGAGTGTTAGTGTTAACCCAAACACACTTGCTTAATGTGAAAATGTGTTACTTTTGATATCAAATAAAATCACTAAAACTAATAAATACCATGGTCAATGATATATTACTTTTTGTAAAAAGTCTCGCTAAAAATCATAACTATCAATAATGATTATTAAAAACGTGTAATTGCATCCACACAAAGCATTTCAAACCATTTCAATTTGAAGATATTTAGTTACAAACATAATATGTATGGCATATTAAAAGTTATATTACACAATCAACAATCAATTTGAAGATTTATACGACATAAAAGTTATTTGCAACCAATGTTACAAAGTCATAGTACACATAATAAAATTAACAATTGCAAATACAAAGTCTTCTTATTTATTCATTATCGTGAACTTCTTTAACAACACTGTCTATAAAGTTATTTCTCACTAGAAACATATATACTACTAGAAAAAGGGTTATCCTTGACTCGCATTGCGTGTCAAGAAGAGGTCTTATGACGCGCAAATGCGAGTCAAGCACTTACGGGCTTATTTGAACATGGAAAAAGCGCATAAGCCCACTCTTTAGAGCTTATTAACTTGAGCTTATTGACCTTAGCCAATAAGCTAAAGATGATAATGTCATAAGCTCCAAAGAGTGAGCTTATCGGCTTTTCCATATTCAAATAAGCCCATAAGCCAGATAAATAAGCTAACCCAAACCCCCCTTAATGCATGGGTCGGAATGTCCAAACAATACTGAATGTGTGCAAATCAATTTCTTTTTGTAAATATGAGGTTATGCTATTGAATGCAATAGTGAGTGAAGGCTTCCCTCACCTCACCTTTTCACGTGCCACCTCCACTGTGGAGGCCCCTTGTCACGTGCGACCCAAGGAAAAAATGAGAGAATTGGTGAGGGTGTTCACCTATTAGGTATCGGGTAATTTGTGGGCCCTAATGATGTTTTTATTAATATTTATTTGAGTTGTAAGTGTGTGTGAGATATTTTATGAGATATGTTTGTATAAAGTGTGTATTGTGTATGGTAATCATGAAACGCCTGTAATTTTATTATTATGTTTTCTAAATATTGCATATACATAAAAATCCGTAACTTAAAATCTGAACATAAAGTTTATAAAATAAATATGCGGAAGCGTAAATACTACGAGTGTTAGTGTTAACCCAAACACACTTGCTTAATGTGAAAATGTGTTACTTTTGATATCAAATAAAATCACTAAAACTAATAAATACCATGGTCAATGATATATTACTTCTTGTAAAAAGTCTCGCTAAAAATCATAACTATCAATAATGATTATTAAAAACATGTAATTGCATCCACACAAAGCATTTCAAACCATTTCAATTTGAAGATATTTAGTTACAAACATAATATGTATGGCATATTAAAAGTTATATTACACAATCAATTTGAAGATTTATACGACATAAAAGTTATTTGCAACCAATGTTACAAAGTCATAGTACACATAATAAAATTAACAATTACAAATACAAAGTCTTCTTATTTATTCATTATCGTGAACTTCTTTAACAACACTGTCTATAAAGTTATTTCTCACTAGAAACATATAACAGAAAAATATATACTCGTCCAAAGATTCAATTACATGGGTACCCACTACCACAACGCGCGGTTACCCGGAATAGTATAATTTAAACTTGAAAAGACATTTAATCGTAATAGTTTGGGGCATTAACATGTTGAATAACAAATGATTGGAAGAGATGCCTGTTACCTATAAACACGAGCACTACCATTCCCCTCTGGTCACCCTCTTAATCTACAAACCGCAACATCCATATAATCTACCATGCAAAACATGGAAACTGAGCATAGTAAGTCCTAATGACTTAGTGAGTAATCGGGTCTGAGTCTAAATCTGAAACGTAAACTATAATAAATCTAAATACGATTTCATAGTATCCCATAAGAGGGCACGACATTTAGTCGTCTTGCTAATTGTACATGATTTATGATTTTGTTTATATAACATACTCATACGTGGTTTCTATACCCTCCTGCATGGATGCAATCCGGGTACTAATATTGTTTTAAATTGTAGTGCATAAAGCACAAATACAACACTAAGGCTATCATTGCCACTAAGGTTATCATTGTCACTAAAGCTATCGTTGCCACTAAAAGCATCCACAATGCAAAAAGTATTTCATGACTTTTTGCATTTAATGCATATCACATTTAATACATAAGACTTTGAGGAAAGACTTGAAGTTTATCAAGTTTTTCTAAAAAGTTTTTTAAAAAGCTTTAAATGCAATGCAAAAAAACCCTTTCAAAAGACTTTTTCAAATAGTAAAAAGTTATTGTTAGTTTACCCATTGCGGATGCTCTAAGGTTATCATTGCCACTAAGTCTATCATTGCCACTAAGGCCTATAAATGCTACTCGAGTGTGAATATGCCAAAAAGGCTGTCATTGCCACTAAGGCCAATAAATGTTATTTCAATCACATAATGCCACAAAAGCTATAATTGCCACTAAGGTCTTTAAGTGCTATTTCAAGCATATAACGCCACAAGGCTATGATTGCCACTAAGGCCTACTTTGGCTATCTCCAAAGGTACATAACATAACATTCGACTATTTTCGAATTTACATAACATGACTAGTTGTCGGCTATATCCGAATCATGAAATAAACTTGAAAATATTTAGCTATGTCTGATTCATGATCTGAACTTGCAAATATTTGGCTATGTCGGATTCATAAACTAAACTTGCAAATATTCGACTATGTCCGATTCATAATCTAAACTTGCGAATATTTGGCTATGTCTGATTCATGATCTGAACTTGCAAATATTCGGCTATGTTCGATTCATAACATAATAAGTATTACTCGGCTATCTCCGAGTCTATAAACATGGCATTATTAAGCTATATCCGAAGCTACATATAAATTCTAAAATCATGTCATTTCTAATAAACATGAAACTAAAAACCGATACTCACCTCAATTGGCCTAAGAACTCCTCGAACATTCCTGGACTTTCGAGACCACCTAAACATGCAAATAACATTCTAATAATCATTAAAACCTGGTATTAATTNGTGTAGTAGTGGATCGAGAAGAGGAGGTGATGGGGAATCGAATGGTGGTGGTCGTGTGGTGTGGTGACCGGCGGTGAGGTGATGGCGGCCAGAAAAATGGTCGGCTGATAGGGTTTTGTTAATGAAGATGAAGATGAATATGGGGGAGAGAGAGAGATGAAGGTGTGTTTGTTTGGTTGTGTTTGTGTGCACCGAAAATACCACAAGGACCAATATGTAGTTATATAAAAAATATATATAATTATAATTATAATTTTTATACTTATAACTAGTTATTATTACAAGGAGCGGGAAAATTTTGGGGGAAAAAAACAAAGCGGGAAAATTTTGGGCAAAAAAAAACGAAGCGGGAAAAAAAACATAGATAGCAGGCTAAATTTTAACTGATCATGACCCTATGTTATGACGCTTCTGAAAACGAGTCATCCCCAATAAAAAAATTACTCGTTATGACTCTTATTTTATGACTTTGCTATTTGCGCGTCATCTTGTAGCGTGCGTCATAAAATGCGAGTCAAGGATAGACCTTTTTCTAGTAGTGATAACAGAAAAATATATACTCGTTCAAAGATTCAATTACATGGGTACCCACTACCACAACGCGCGGTTACCCGACATAGTATAATTTAAACTTGAAAAGACATTTAATCGTAATAGTTTGGGGCATTAACATGCTGAATAACAAATGATTGGAAGAGATGCCTGTTACCTATAAACACGAGCACTACCATTCCCCTCTGGTCACCCTCTTAATCTACAAACCGCAACATCCATATAATCTACCATGCAAAACATGGAAACTGAGCATAGTAAGTCCTAATGACTTAGTGAGTAATCGGGTCTGAGTCTAAATCTGAAACGTAAACTATAATAAATCTAAATACGATTTCATAGTATCCCATAAGAGGGCACGACATTTAGTCGTCTTTCTAATTGTACATGATTTATGATTTTGTTTATATAACATACTCATACGTGGTTTCTATACCCTCTTGCACGGATGCAATCCGGGTACTAATATTGTTTTAAATTGTAGTGCATAAAGCACAAATACAGTACTAAGGCTATCATTGCCACTAAGGTTATCATTGTCACTAAAGCTATCGTTGCCACTAAAAGCATCCACAATGCAAAAAGTATTTCATGACTTTTTGCATTTAATGCATATCACATTTAATACATAAGACTTTGAGGAAAGACTTGAAGTTTATCAAGTCTTTCTAAAAAGCTTTTTAAAAAGCTTTAAATGCAATGCAAAAAAACCCTTTCAAAAGACTTTTTCAAATAGTAAAAAGTTATTGTTAGTTTACCCATTGCGGATGCTCTAAGGTTATCATTGCCACTAAGTCTATCATTGCCACTAAGGCCTATAAATGCTACTCGAGTGTGAATATGCCAAAAAGGCTGTCATTGCCACTAAGGCCAATAAATGCTATTTCAATCACATAACGCCACAAAGGCTATAATTGCCACTAAGGTCTTTAAGTGCTATTTCAAGCATATAACGCCACAAGGTTATGATTGCCACTAAGGCCTACTTTGGCTATCTCCAAAGGTACATAACATAACATTCGACTATTTTCGAATTTACATAACATGACTAGTTGTCGGCTATATCCGAATCATGAAATAAACTTGAAAATATTCAGCTATGTCTGATTCATGATATGAACTTGCAAATATTTGGCTATGTCGGATTCATAAACTAAACTTGCAAATATTCGACTATGTCCGATTCATAATCTAAACTTGCGAATATTTGGCTATGTCTGATTCATGATCTGAACTTGCAAATATTCGGCTATGTACGATTCATAACATAATAAGTATTACTCGGCTATCTCCGAGTCTATAAACATGGCATTATTCAGCTATATCCGAAGCTACATATACATTCTAAAATCATGTCATTTCTAATAAACATAAAACTAAAAACCGATACTCACCTCAATTGGCCTAAGAACTCCTCGAACATTCCTGGACTTTCGAGACCACCTAAACATGCAAATAACATTCTAATAATCATTAAAACCTGGTATTACTTTCTTACACACAAGCTATATCATTTTCGCTAACTTTTGTATAAGTACAAAAACTGAGAAATTTGAAAAGTCTATCGTATATTACTGATTTGACCCACTTAAACTTTGAATCAGGACTTAAAACCAATTTCATTAGATGGTAGACTCAGAGAACTATAACTTTGGTTCTAACCTCATCGCAATCTGATGGACGGTTGATTTTCAATGATTTTTCAAACACAACATAAATTTCTGCAAAGCTTGTTGTCCCACTTTCACACTTAGCCAAAATCGTCAAAACTCAACATAATTCTATACTTATCATTTGTATAATCAACCTCAATTTCTAAGCATGTATAGAGTCATCTTCAACAAGATTCTAGCATTCTCAGCACATGAATCATAACTAAACATGTTAATACAATCTTGTGCTAAATGCCCCTTTCAAGTTTCTAACTAAGCATCATCATTATTGTTAACATCAAATAATGATGCGAATGACCACATTAAGTTACCTGTTGATCTCCTTAACTAGATCTAGCGTGTGTTATAATCACATATATTCATCCATAACTTGGATAAACACATAATAATTCATAACATGAAAAGGTATAACAAAGTAATGTTGTCTTTTTCTGCAACAGCCTGAAAATTACCTGATGATACTTAAATATGCGGGTACGGATCATGTATCTGGAGAGCTGGATATAACCGTCTATCTATACCTACGATTTAGTATCACTTAACTAAAGCGAGTAATGTACGTAAACAATATCTAACGAAAGTACGGTTAGTCATGCGAATTCCCCTACCAGTAACTCGTATTCTTCATGCGGTTTTACGCCACATATCTGGAGTCGGAGCCAAGGTGTTAATAATATAGGAAAGGGAGCATTGAGAATGAAATGATGTTCCTCTTACGAGTATACCATCTTCATGAGAAAAAAGAAAGGAATGTTGGGTGCCCTTTCAAATGGTTTGGTTGCTACTATTTATAAAAGAAGTGAGAAGCTAAATATTCGTTTTAGATTTGATACATTCCCATTTGCTCATTTTTAATTCATGCACCTTTGACGCCATGCATGTGGTCTTGTATTTGTTTTATTATTGTGCTCATCTTTCATGCACGTCCATATATGCATACATTTATTTTGCTCCTTTCTTACACATACAATATTGTAATTTGTATGGTATCCTATCAAGTTCCTGAATTCATATGGTTATGCATATATGAAAATAAGCATATGAATTGTAGTTTGCATACTTAATATGATATTTACATGTGAGTTCCATTTTATTTCATGCAAGAATCAAGATGCAGTACTCCTACGTTTAACTATTCTAAGTTTCAAAGCAGTACTCCATATATATTCATCTTCGATGTTGATTTATTGTTTTGCATCATTAAACAAGATTTTATTTCTTAACTATTCAAAAAATAAATTACTTATTTAACGGCTAATGGGAACTCGGGTGGCATCCTGGTCATATGGGCATCCTGTCATATTCTTTTGCATCATTAAAATTTTAAGGAATTTTAAAGGGAGATGCATCCACTTTTGTAGGTGCATCTTCGAAATGGGTGGGCAGGGATGTGGATTTACTCAGTTAACGGCCAATAGGAACTCGGGTGGCATCTTGGTCATATGGTACTCAAATATATTTACATGTAGAGAGGCAATGTGTAACACCCCCAAAATACCGCTGCGGAAGGTATCGTCACTAGGGTGCTACTTTATAGTACAAAGTTCAAGTTATAGAGATTGACCTCTATATGAGACATTTTGAAAAGTTACCATTCAATAAATGATTCAGAGTTAAAATATGAGATTCCAAAATGTAAAGTTGCACAAAAATTTTCAAATGGTTATCGAATGGTAAAGTAATGCCTCAAGTCTTCAAAATGCCATGCGACTCGAATGCTCCAAATACAGTCTAATGCCTTATGAACATGAGAAATACACGCTAAAAAGGTCAACAAATATGTTGGTGGGTTTATAGGTTCAATATAAAACAGTAAAGTTGGACCATAAGCAAAGCATAAGAAAATTTCATCGAACATAATGTCTTACAACAAGTTAGGAAAAATATTTCGACTGCGCTAAGTTCATGACACCAAAACCTTAAGTTTTCTAGCTATGTGCAGGTGTTCTCGCACCTAAGCAAAGTAGGTAGTTACGCACCAAAGTAAACTAGGTGGTTACGCACCCAAGCAAAGTAGGTGGTTACGCACCCAAAATTCTACATAGCTACCGGTTCCTAACTTAGGCAATCTATAAACAGTTTAATATTATGCACTTGTGTCCATGAGTAAGGATCAAGTATGCAATGAGTAAATAATATTGCATTCGAGTAATTAAATCAGTATTAAAGCAAAGAAGAAAATGTTTCCTAGTAATTGAATCATGTATGAGAGTAATTTATGTAAAGAGTTCGAGTAAATCGAATAAGAAAAATGTGTATGTATTCTCACCCCAAAATGGTTTAAAATAAGTAAAGTAGGGGCCATGAACTCACCTTAAGTTAAAGGTATTGATTTTTAGGAGATCAACAAAAAGTAAGTCGTCACAATAGTTCCGGTAAGCCGCCTAATTAATTATAGGTCGATTCAGAATAATATGGTAAAACAAAGCGGTGTGCTAAATTATTATTGTTATATCACCACCTAACAGTTGTGTTAGTTTAATAAGTCAAAACAATATTTGCGTCAAGTTCGACATTTAAAACATAAGTATACATGTTTATGATGTTTCCTAATAGCTAACAATTTATTAAAGACTATATAGCTCAATGTATTAATTTATGTCATCGGTTTAAGTTTAATCCAAGTAGTTTGTAACATAATATTTATAAAGTTTGACGATGAGTACAAATACTATATAAGTGATACAATATTATTTCCTAAGGTTTTTATAGTCCAAACGTCCCCGAAAACGCTCTAAAACACTAGTTTATAATTCCAACAACTTTAAATCTTTGCAAAAATATGTGCAGATAGTCCGAACAAAACGAGGTCTAGCTCTTTAAATAAGCACTTTCATGAAAAAGAAAGGTCGCTAATGTAGGTAAAATATCATTCCGGACAAGTTTCATGTTACACGTTTTGGCTGAATTGGGACAGAACGTGGTCAAAATCCCATTTTACAAATTGGACAGAATGTTAACATTTTATAAAAGCTGTCAAAAACATAATCTGAACATATCGAGGTCTATCTCTTTACATAAGCACTTTCATGACAAAAGAAAGGTCATCACTTTAGGTAAAATATCATTCCGGACAAGTTTCATTTTATACGTTTTGGCCGAATCGGACCCGAAAAGGGTAAAAATCCCGTTTTAAAATCTGTATAGAAAGTTTAATATTTTATAAAAGCTGTCAATAACATAATAGTTTATTAAAGATAGATTTATTTTAGATGGAATTTTAATTGGGAATGAAACAGTCGATTATTTAAAAAAGACGAAAGGTAAAGGGCTAATATTTAAAGTGGACTTTGAGAAGGCGTATGATGGTATAAACTGGAGATTCTTATTAGATAAAATGATTAGAATGGGGTTCGGGACAAAGTGGTGTAAGTGGGTGGGAAATTGTTTATTTTCATCGTCAATGTCTATACTTGTGAATGGGTCTCCAACAGAAAATTCAAATTGGAAAGAAGGGTTAGACACGGGTATCCATTATCTCCTTTCTTATTCATATTAGCGGCGGAAGGTCTAAATACTCTTGTCAATGAAGCTATCGAAAAAGGCATCTTTAAGGTTATCAATATTGGAAGTAATACAATGGTGGTATCTCATCTTCAATACGTTGACGATACGATATTTCTTTTCTTTTTTGGTAATGATCGTCTAATATTAAGCGGTGAAGCTTAAACCTCGAGTCGTAGTCCCAACAAGGGTTGAACTGATCTCGTCACTCAAGATCGTGAGATATGTGAGATGAATAGGTTTTAAAAGATGATTTTTGTTTTGATTACACTACAACGACAATTAAAATGCGGTTTAAAGTAAAGGAAAGCAGTAAAACGACATAAAGGAAGTAAGCAAGTAAAGAAACATGTAATAAAGTGACTTAAATAAAAAAAGTATTAAAGTGCGATAAGTAATGAAAGCAGTAAATGAATTTTAAAGACAATATGTTTGCAAAGCGACGTGAGTAAGTTCGTTAAGTGTGAACTATTGGTTTGTGACGAATTATTTTCCTTTCTCGAGATTAGTTGTCAATTAATCTTTTGAAGAGATAATAACTC
>LBNU01007835.1:58977-74166 GCA_014162995.1 Artemisia annua
CAACACATAGACATATTGATTAATTTAAGTGAGGAGTTATCTTTAATTGAACATGAAGGTTTCAAGGGTGAAAAACCCTTGAAATTACAGCTAAAATCGCCTTTAGGGTTTTTCCCGAACTTGTACCAAAAGTTCCACACACTAATGAATGAAAAATAGGAAAATATATATAGATTTTACATTCTGACGGCGCCATGTTATAGGTTCTGACGCCGTCAGCTTGCCGTCATTAGGGTTCTCGGATGGCCTAGATTTACTTCTGACGCCGTCACTCTTTAAATTGCTCTGGGCCGTCACTCTTTAAGTTAACACCTGACGGCCTACATTCTCTAACACCTGACGCCGTCAGGTGTAAACATCTTGTTTTCTTCATAGGGCGTCTAGTGTAATCTGATTTCACTCCTTTGTCAACGTTGGCTGACGGCGTCAGTGTAATCTGATTTCACTCCTTTGTCAACGTTGGCTGACGGCGTCACCTTGTGACTCTGACGCCGTCAGGTAGGAAATCCAGCTTCTTTTGAGACTTTGTCGTTTTCTTCACTTTTATGCTCCAAAAACGTCCAAATATGCATGTTTTCCAGAATTCTTCTCAAAAGTACCTAAAATGACAAAAAGAACGATTTAGGGCAATATTTGATCACATTTACTCGAATTAGGGCTTAAATGACCCCTTAAAACGGGTACACTTTTCGTCTCATCACCTACGCAATAGGTTTTACCTCTCAAGGGATCTTGAGAAGCTTGCAATCTCCACCAGGCAGTGTACCTGACCGATGTAGTATAGTGTAGTGGCAAGTACCGGGGGATTGATCGTTCTCTCGGGGAATAGTATCGTTAGGATTGAAAACTACTCTAATTTAGGTCTAAGGGTTGATATACCTTTGTACACGTGTAGACACATTCAATTAAGTAATCAAATAAAAGAAATGAATATTACAATATGAGTGGGACCAAATGGAGAAAGCAAGTAACTAAGCTTCTAGATACAGGTACAAAGGAAATATCAGGAATATTGCAACTTGCAGGAGGGGCCACACGAGAATATATTCAAAGTGAATATATGCTTATTTGATCAGATATTATTCGATCATTATTCGATCGTAATTCAATTATTATATAAATAGAACAATGGTAACCTCAGTAAGACACAATTCTTCTATCCCTCTCTATATTATACGAAATATAAACCAATTATATTATGATATTTATTACGCCATCTGACTTGAGCGTCGGAGCTTAATACGGGGAGAAAGTCCCGTCTTACTCCTAACGCTATTTTTCTTTTATTGAGTGATACAGATAAAATAGGTCAAGCATTGTGGAAGCAACATCCCTTCGTAGAAGCCTGTGTATCTATGTATCATCATTTGGCGCCATCCGTGGGGCCGATACATAATTACCACGAACCCTCTAAGCTAGTGTATTATGACAGAAGAAAACCCTTTCACCGTGCCGGTTGATACTCTCGGGGAAGAGCCCAGCGGGTCTGACCCTAAGGAACCACCAACAGGCATGAACATTTCTCACCCTACTACCGAAAATCATACACCCGACCAAACTCCCAAGACCGCATCCGAAGATGCTCCCGGGGACCCGGTGATGCAGTTTGTGGTTCAAAATTTTGAGCAGATCAATGCTATGTACTCGGTATTTTCCTCGAAAAGGAAAGAAGCTAACTCAATGTCATACTTTGGCAATGATGACCTCCCTGTCATCGAGCCATGTGATGCATGTGGTTTGCAACCTACGCAATATGTTTTACCTCTCAAGGGATCTTGAGAAGCTTGCAATCTCCACCAGGCAGTGTACCTGACCGATGTAGTATAGTGTAGTGGCAAGTACCGGGGGATTGATCGTTCTCTCGGGGAATAGTATCGTTAGGATTGAAAACTACTCTAATTTAGGTCTAAGGGTTGAGGGATGATTCTTTTTTGTATTTTTATATTTTATGAAAGCAAGTAAAATCTCGGGTATTTGGAAGAGTGGGCGGAATTAGTTGCTAGTCAACTAACCCAAATAACTACTAATGCAATTAAAATAAAATAACAAGAAAATAAAAGTGGTTGTGAAACTTATATGGAGAAAAGTGTGTTTACTTAGATTTCCTTACTCCCTAGCTATCTTTTACCGGTTAATTGGTTTGTTACAATTGTGTGGATGACGGGTTGTATTCCTTAATACCATTCGTAGGGCCGTGTATGATCTTCCCTAACTCTATAAGCGCAAACTTCATTCTATAGCGACACGTTTAGTATCCAAACTATGAAATCACTAGTAATTACTCATGCATTAAATACAACCAAATAATCGTAGTACACATCCGATTCATGTTTCTTAAGACGTTCAAGCAAGTCACCAATGGAAGTTAGCCAGTTTTCTTAAGCCTAACATCGACATCACCCACCCACAACAATTAATAACAAACCAACAACAAGTAATCAATAGCTAGGTTTCATTAGATCTAAGCAAACACAAGAGAAACCTAGCTTAGCATTTTAATTGAAAGACAAGCATAAGATATAATCATGCAACACATAGACATATTGGATGATTTGATGGAAGACTTATCTTTAATTAATCATAGATGAAACAAGGGTGAAACCCCTTGAAAAAGGCTGAGAATTCGAGCTAGGGTTTATCCCTAAAGTTCTCCCAAAAGTTACACACTTAATGAATGAAAATTGGAAAAGTATATATAGATTTTACATTCTGACGGCGTCAGGCTTTAGCTTCTGACGCCGTAAACTCGCCGTGTTTAGGGTTCTCGGATCACCTAGATCCACTTCTGACACCGTCACCTTGTAAATATCTCTGGGCCGTCTCTCTTTAGCTTTACACCTGACGGCCTACTTTTCTTAACACCTGACGCCGTCAGGTGTTAATTCCTGAATTATTCACTTGGGCGTCTGGTATATCCTGAATCTAACTCCTTTGTCATCAAGTGACGGCGTCAGCTTGTAACTCCTGACGCCGTCAAGTAGGAATTCCAGCATGCTTTTGAGACTTTGTCGTTTTCTTCACTTTTATGCTCCAAAAACGTCCGAAATGCAATGTTTTTGAGAATTCCTCCTGAAAGTACCTAAAATGACAAAAGGAACGATTTAAGGCAATATTGATCATAAAATCACGATTTAGGGCTTAAATGACCCCCTAAAAGCGTAACACTTTTCGCCTCATCACCATGGCAAATGAACCCGAAGGGGTTGCTCAACCAATGCCGGAAGAAATCACCCTCTCAGGCAAACCACCTAAGAAGAATATAACCGAAGCCGATAACTTAAACGGTTTACCTAAGCAAACTCTTGTGACCAACTCTGATTTCTACAATGAGCCATTCACATTTAAAGAAACCGAAAGAACGTACGCGATTTGGTGGCGTCTCGTTTCACGGCTAGGATCTGAGATTATGACATGCCGGATGGACTCAAGGTCCCCACAAACTTAAAGACATACGATGGTATGTCAGACCCAGATGATCATCTCACGATATTCATGGGGACCATGGACGTCCATAAACTCCCGAAGCCAGCGTGGTGTCGTTTCTTTCACATAACCCTATGTGGCGCAGCTAGGTTTTGGTATGATAACTTATCGCCAGGAAGTATAACTAGTTTTCATGAGCTAAGAGACAAATTTCGAGCCAACTTCCTGCAACAAAGGAGATTCCAAAAAATCCAAGCGAGATACACGGGATCCGACAACGCTCAGATGAGTCGTTGAGGGATTACTTGGGAAGGTTTGGAAAAGAGACACTGCATATGACAGATTGGTCTGATGAAATGATGACAGGGGCATTCATCAGCGGATTACGCTCGAGTAGGTTCTTTAAAGACCTCATTGCACGGGCACCCGCGTTGATGGAAGACTTATTCACTCAGGCACACAATTTCATATGAGCCGATGAAGCGAATACAGAAAATCGGCTCCGAGATTCGAAGTGGATTAATAGTGACAATAGACACGGCGTAAACCACAAAGATCCTTCGAGAAAACAGAAGGAAAGGTTTGTCTCTCACCCCAACACCAGACCTAGCGATCATTCCAACAACCATAAACCCTCTTTTACACCCCTAATCAAGTCACCAGCAGATATATTTGCTACATCGGCTTCGCGAATTTTCACGCCCGGCCACCATAGAGACCGCACAAAATATTGTGATTTTCATAACGATCATGGACATGACACAAATGATTTTGTCGACTTACGAAAGGAAATTGAGGCATGTGTCAGAAGTGGTCGCCTAAGCCATCTCGCAAAAGGAGCAAAAACCCATAATAACAACCAAACTCCTACTTCATTTCTACCTTCAGACAAAGAAAAAAATCAAATTGAATGGAAACGGCAAGACGGGAAGCACAAGGAAGCGAACGAAATATTGATGACTAGCGTGCAATAGAAACCGATACGTCGCCAACCAGAAGCATTACAACAAGAGATCGAAATCACATTCTCAGATGATGACCCCGTGCCAAGACACTACACTGGAGAAGACCCATTGATCATCAAGGCCGACATAGGAGGGAATCACCATACACCGCATCTACTTGGACAGTGGAAGCTCAACGGAAATAATGTACGAGCATTGTTTTCAACAGCTAAGTAAAGAAGAGAAAGAAAGAATGCGGTCACTGGAAGCACCGCTGGTAGGATTTTCAGGACAAATGCTATGGCTCATTGGATTCATAAGTCTCCCCCTGACTTTGTTTGATTACAAACGAAGAGGCAACAAGAAGGTTATGGTAGATTTCATGGTCGTGTGAGCTCCGTAACCCTACAACGTCATATTAGGAAGACCAGGAATGAGGCAATTGGGTGCTATCGCTTCCACAATACACTCACTCGTCAAATTTCCCATTCCATCAGTTATAGCCGTTGTTAGAGGTGACGCACCTTGTCAAGAGGGATGCCTCCAAGTGTCCCGAAAAAGGGGGCGAACAGATGAAATACTACCAATCTCTACAAAATAGGAAATTGAAGGAAGAAAAGAAGGGGCAATTGTAAATCCCCTCCACCCAGATCAACAAGTGATGATCGGCACGAAATTACCAGCAACACTAAAAGGAGAATTGAAAAAATTGTTGTGTATCAATCAAAATATATTTGCATGGACACCTTCAGATATGACAGGAATACCGAGAGACCTTTCGGAACATAAGCTAAACATACACCCCCGTACCTTCCCAATCTGACAAAAGAAGCGAGTGTTAGCTAAGGAGTGCAGTGAAGCAGTTACTCAAGAAGTTAGCAAACTCGTGGAAGCTCGCATCCTTAGAGAGGTGTACTTTCCTCAATAGGTTGCGAACCCGGTGATGGTACGAAAAAGTGATGGAACCTGGTGCATGTGCATTGATTTTACAAGTCTAAACAAAGCTTGTCCAAAGGATAGTTACCCACTCCCCGAGATAGACCAAAAAATTGAGTCTTTGGAAGGATTCAAGTTCAAATGTTTCCTAGAAGCATACAAAGGGTACCATCAAATACAAATGGCACAGGAGGATGAGGAGAAGACGTCATTCTACACGGAACATGGGACCTTCTACTACAAGAAAATGCCTTTCGGACTCAAGAATGCCGGCGCAACCTATCAACGACTGGTGGATAAAGCATTTTCTAGCCAAATTGGTCGAAACATAGAAATCTATGTGCATGACATGGTGATTAAAAGCAAAAGTGAAGGAAGTTTGTTAACGGATGTTGAAGAAACCTTAAACACCTTACGACATATCAACATGAAGCTAAAACCAAAGAAGAGTATGTTCGGTGTTGAAACAGGCCAGTTCCTGGGACATATGATAACAAAAAATGGAATCGAGGCCAACCCAGAAAAGGTCAAAGCGATCATGTATGGCCTCACCACGAACAATACAAGAAGTACAAAGCCTTAACGGGAAGTTAGCCGCTCTTGGTCATTTTCTATCTAAATCAGCAGAGAGAGCACTTCCATTTTTCAAAACACTCAAAGGACACATGAATGAAGAAGATTTTCGGTGGAATCAAGCAGCTGATGCGTGCGATGTGTCGTTGCGGTTTAGCAGTATTAATGCCTACTCAAGTTTTAAATTTATATTTAGCCGACTTATCAATAACACACACACTTAACGAGCAGTGTACCCGGTCAGTTTGTATATAATGGTAAGCAGAGTGTCGATCATTAAGAGTGGAACGTATTATCTAGTTATCCTAATCAGTATTTTAATATCCTAAGTTAGTTTTACAGCCTAATCTAACGGAAGGGGGGTTCAGCCTGAGAGACTGGCACATATTGGTTATATTAAACAGTAAATTAAACTAATGAGCACGAATCAGCGAATAACATACACGTACACAGATAGATAATTAGTGACTGNGGATGTGATCCGCGGTCGTCTGCGTCGGGGGAGATCAGCGGCGATCGTGTAGGATTGAAAGGAGGACTACTCGGTAATTGTAGGTCGCTCAGAGTTGAGGGGGACATGTGCCGTGTTGTGTGGCTACTGGGGTATAGTTTTGATGAAAGCAAGATAGCGAGCTTCGGGGTATTTGAAAGGAGCGGTGTGGCGGATTAGGCCTTGCCTAGTCAACTACCCAAGTAGAAGGATCATGGGACTGAATGCAATTACGAAATAAAATAACAAGAAAATAAAAGTGGTTGTGGAACACGTGGTGTAACTTATGGGAAGAGAGTGTGTGGGGCGGTACCTTAGGGTTTCCGGTGAGCTCGCGCCTGCGATGCTGGCTGGGTTACCGGTAATTGGGTTTGTGTGAGAGTTTGGTGGATGACGGGTGTGTGATCCTTGGAGAGTTACCACCGGTGGCGGTATGTGGTCGTTCCTGTGTACTCTATAAGCGGAAGATTGCTGGGGATCTATAGCCGGACGTCGGTTTAGTATCCAAACTATGAGAAGTTCAAGTGTTTAGGATGGTTGGCAGGCTTATGCCCGTGTAGGGCGAGATACAACGCAATCATGAATTCGTTTTGAGTGTGAACATCCTAGTTCATGTTTCTTTAAGACTTCAGCCAATCCAATGAAGTTAGCCAGTTTTCTAAGCCTAAATCGACATCACCCAGCCCCTGAACAACAATAATAACAAACCAACACAAGTAATCAATATAGTTCATTAGATCTAAGCAACAAACACCAAGAGAAACCTACTTAGCTATTTAAGTTAAAGACAAGACATAAAGGGGCGTATACATCATGCAGACACAGTTAGGACGTCCACTGATTTGGGATGGATTGTGAGTGTGAGAGAGGGCGGTTACTCTGGTAGTATTAGGGATCGATAGATCGGAAGACAAGGTGGAAACCCGGTGGAAGAAGAGTGCGAGGGGAATTTCGGCGATGCTGAGCGGGTTGTTCGCCTAGAAGGCGAGTCTGCGCGAAAGAGTCTGCGCGGACACGTTAGGGGATGAATTGAAAATTGAAACTTTGAGGGGTGGTGATTAGTCACTGAGATTATGTTGAGTGTGGCTGGGGGACGCGCATGGTGGCCTTAGGCTTCTGGACGCGCTGTGAACTCAGGCGATGGTTTCAGGCGTTCTCGGATGTCACCTAGATCCACTGTCTGACACGGTCACTGCTTGGGCGTGATAGATTCTCGAGGGGCCGTTCTACTGTCTGTTCGAGCTGGTGTTTACACGGCTGACGGCTGGCGAGGACAGACGCGGCGTGACGGGCGCTCGTCAGCGCTTTAGATTCCTGATAGTGGTTGCCCGGTTGGGTTGCTGGTACCGCGTGTCGCGTGGATGGGTGACGTGCCGCTCTGTCAGTCAGAGTGACGGCGTGCAGCTGTGGCTGAACGCGCTGGACGGGCTCCGGGTCAAGTAGTACATCGTCAGCGAGGTCGGGTGGGCGGTATGGCTATTGACTGCGTCGTTGTGTTTTGTTCACTCGTTTAGTGCTCCCAAGAACGGGTGCGGAGAAACGAGGAGTGTTTGTTGAGAATGTTCCTTCCTGGAAGTGGAGGGGCGTGTACTAACAGATGGACAGAAGAGGGAAGCGGAGCGTGTTGGATATGTAAGGGAATCAGGGGCGTCAGGTAAGGTGGTAGGCGGAGATCACGTGGATTTAGGCGTAAGCATGAGCGTAGAAAGGCGGCGGGTCCTAAGAGAGCTTTGGTCGGCCTGGATCACTCGATGGCCAGAGAGTGAACCGAAGGGTTGCGGCTCGGCAACCAAGGTGCCGAAGAAAATCAGCCCCTCTCAGGGCAAAGCGCGTGAGGAGAGAGGAGATATTAGACGGAAGGGCCGACGTAAGGGAAACAGCGGGTGGGTGTACGAAGGCAGGGAACTCGTGGGGTGAGCAAGCTGTGCAGTTGCCTCTACAGATGAAGCATCACAGGGGTTAGAAGAAAAGCGGAAAGAGAGCGTAGCGCGAATGGCTGTGGTGGCGCGTCTGTGTGTTCACGGCGAGTGATCTGAGATGGTAATGACATGCCGGGATGGACTCAAGGGCCGCCCCACAAGCGTGAGGTGCGAGAGACGGGGCAGCGGGGGGTGATGTAGACCCAGATGAGCATGGCGTCGGGGTGCGGGAGGTGACGCGGACGTGTATTTAGACCGGGGGCGATGACGTGCCAGTGAACTCGCCGGAAGCGGAGTGCGCGTCCGCGGGTGGTGGTGCGTTGCGTCATGCGGCGACTGACCCTGTGGGGGTATGTCGCAGCGGTAGGTGGTGGGGTTGGGGTGATGAGGATAGACGTATCGCCAGAGGCGATGATAACGGGGGGGGATAGTTATCGGGATGGAGGCCGGGCACTAAGGAGAGCAGGAATTGTGGAGGCCAGAGTGTCCGGTCGCAGACAAAGAGATCGGAAATAGGCGCGGAAGCGGAGGGGATAGCACGGAGCCGAGCAGACGCTGTGCGGTTGAGTGGGAGGGGGGTTAGTTGGAAGGTGTTGGAAAAGAGACACTGCATGTGGATGACCATGAGGGCTGTCTGATGAAATGTACAGGATTCATCAGCGGATTACGTCGATAGGTTTTTAAAGACCTCATGCACGACACCCGCGGATGAGACTTATCGCACTCAGGCACACACATTTCATATGAGCGATGTGGACACGAATACAGACAAAAACGCGCTGGGGAGAGTTGCCCAAGTGAGGGTGGCCGCGCTCAATATGGGAGGATAGACACGGCGTACAAGGGCCGGCGAACAGGCACGCGCTTCAGGACGAGAACAGGAAGGACGGTGCATAGGGCTTTGTTCGTCACGCCGCGAGACACGAGGTGGGTGCCTGTAGGCAGGGGTCAGCCACCACACAGGCAGCCTGATGCGTATGCCGCGCGCGTCTGGTTGTGGACACCCGGCGTAGGATCGGCAGGCAGCTAGGGTTAGATTTGCGGCGCGCTAGCCCGGCCGTTGGCGCGGGTCGGCCGGCTGGGGGCGGCGGACGCGCCCGCGGGCCGCGACGAGGAGAGAGCGACCGCGGCAAGGAAGTGGATGTAGTGGAGTTGGGCGGTTCGATAGACGATCTCGGGAGACATGGACGAGCAAGGATGAGTTGTGCGGACGTTAGGGAAACGGGAGAATTGGACAGGGTGTGGTCGCCGTGAGAGGCGGAAGAGGGCCATGGGATTGCAACGGGTAAGAGCTCGCCATGGAATACGGGCGAACCGAAGGATGGCGCTACGTTTCATTATAGCCTTCGGACAGGAGAAAGAAAAGTCGAAAGGCGGTTGAGGATGCGAAGATGCGGAGACGAGTATTCACGGAGCAACGCGAACGACAACGATTGCACTGAGGTGCGTCGCGAACTGAAACCGATACGTCACCAACCAGAAGCATTACATCAAGAGGCGATTTATTTTTCTTATTCATTTTTTATTTTTTATCTCGCCCGCGGTGGGCAGACGACGATTTAACGCTGGGGAAGGACGCGCCGAGTGAGACGCCGACAGTAGAGGCGGAGATCGGCGGGGGGTGAGTACACGGGTGTCTCACTGGGAGCAGTGAGCGCAACGAGGAGTAATAACTGTACGAGGCGTTGTCGTGGGTCAGGACAGCGCACTAAGTGAGAAGAAGAGAAAGAAAGGAACTGCGTCGAGGCTGGAGCCAGCTCCGGCTGGTGACGATTGTGAGGGACGCACCAGATGCTATGGCTCAGTTGGAGTTCATAACTCTCCCCCCTTGACTTGTTGGATTGCAATAACGAAGAGCGGGGTCGCCAGGCACAAGCAAGGTTATGGTAGATGTCCTTGATGTCGGTGTGAGCTCCGTTAAGGCCCCTTAGTCAAACTTCATATAGGCAAGACCAGGAATTGAAGCAATTGGGTGGCTATCGCTTCGCACAATGACACTCCACTCGTCATAGATTTCCCATTCGCATCAGTATAGGCTGTTTTAGAGTGACGCACTGTCAAGGAGGGGTGCCTCCAAGGTCGCCGAAAAACGGGCGCGAAATATAAGATGACTAGGCGGCTCTCTACGCGAGAAATAGAAATGAAGAAAGAAAGAGAGGGCACGTTGTTAATCCCTCCACCCAGATCAACAAGTTGAGTGATCGGCACGAATTAACAGCAACACTAAGAAGAGTGAGAAAAATTGTTGGTGTATAATCCAGAGCACTGTGTGTTGCGGATGCAGCGTTAGATGAGACGAGGGTACTAGCGAGGAGACCTTTCGAGACATGAGACTTTAAACATGACACGCCCGCGGTACCGCCTGGCCCGCGGAAGGGGCGGGGCTGGACAGGAGAGAAGGGGAGGGGTGAGGTCAGTGGCTACTCAAGGGAAGCTTAGGGGGGAGTGCGTGGAAGCTCGGCAGCGTCAGGCTGTAGAGAGGGAGCGGTGGCTTTCGCGGGGCAGAGGGTTGGTCGGAGACCCCGGGGGCGGTGGTGATCGTACGAAGACAAGTGATGGAACCTGGGGTGAATGTGCAGTTGATTTTACCAAGTGTAAACAAAGCGTCCAAGAGGAGTAGTTACATCCCGGGAGATAGCCAAACAAACGGGTCTTTGGAGAGATCAAGGTTTCAAATGTTTCTAGGGGCGAGAGCAGAGAGCGGTGAGGCGAGAGAGAGAGCGAGCGAGGGGCTGGGAGGATGAGGAGCGCAAGCAGCGTCAGGCGGGAGCATCGGCGAGCATGTGGGCGCGCGTGTCGAGTACCGAGAGAAGATGCCGCGGCTGTGGTCGGAGTCGAAGGGGAAGGCCGCGCAGTGGGCCTAGATCAGAGCGAGGGGGTGATAAGCGTCGGGGTTCTAGTGCCAGAACCTTCGGGCAGAACGATTAAGAGGAGCTGGCGTGAGGGTGGCGCGGGAGTGACCGATGGATTAAGGAGCAGGAAGAGTGAAGCAGAGTTTTGTTATGGCGGAGGGTGGAAGGAAGGAGCGCGTGGTGGGAGACATGCCTTGTACACGAGGTAACAGAAGGGTAAAACAGAGAGGACGAGGAGGTGTCGGTCGGGCCGGTGAGGAACAGGCGGTGCGTGGGGGATCAGTCGGAGGATGGGAGTAACAGTAAGGCAATGATAGTCGGTGGGAGGGGGAATGGCGGCAAAAAGGAGAGGTATGGCGGTCTCGCGCTGACGACGAGGATACGAGAGGCGGAGTACAACCATTAAACGGAGGTAGGCCGCTGGCGTGTGGTGGCATGTTCCGGCCGGTATCTAAATACGAGAGAGACATGGCCAGTGTGTTCGGAGAGGACGATCAGAACGAGCCATGTAAAGAAGAGAGTTTCGGGTCGATGTCAAGCAGGCGAGTGGTCGATGTGTGGTGTGGCGCTTTAGCGAGGTATTGAAGTGCGCGGCGTTAGGTTTGAGCCAGCAGCGTGATTAGAGGGCCGGACGGTTTGCAAGGTACGGGACGCTGGTTACGGGACACTTACGGAGAGCGCAGTGTACGGACCAGGTCGGAGTGGTTGGCGGGAGCGGTGATAGGATGGTAGTACAGAGTGTCGATCATTAAGAGTGGAACAGTATTATCTAGTATTCCTAATCAGTATTTTAATATCCTAAGTTAGTTTTACAGCTAGCATCTAACGGAAGGGGTTCAGCCTGAGGAGACTGGCACATATTGGTTATATTAAACAGTAAATTAAACTAATGAGCACGATCAGCGAATAATAACGTACAAGATAGATAATTAAGTGACTGTAAGAAGACGCTCGCCTGATAATTAAGTAGCTTGTCACTTGTTTTATTGCTAGTTTATATGAATGTATATTAATTAAACTATCTGTTGGTTTCATTATATCGTGCGAGTAAACCCTTAATGATACTTATGACTATCCTATTTATCCAAAGACGTCAGATTAATAGGCGAGGAAGGGATGGCGCCCAAGCAATGCTCAGCTAGACACAGAGTTATCAAAGCACTAATAAAATTCACCAAAGACATCAAACATATAAACTTTAATTGATGGGAAAGCAATTTTTAGCGGGCATATGATTTCCGCAGATCACCATACTACCGGCCATCTAATCCTGATCAATTAAAGCGTATATTACAATAAAACAAAACTACTTAATGAATTGAATCATGCAGACCTTGATGAGACGAAAGTGTTACGCTTTTAGGGGGTCTTTAAGCCCTTAAATTCGTATGTATAAATGTGATCAAATATTGCCCTAAATTGTTCCTTTTGTCATTTTAGGTACTTTTGAGAGAGAATTCTTGGAAAACATGCATATTTGAGTTTTTGGAGATAAAAGTGAAGAAAACGACAAAGTCTAAAAGAAGCTGAATTACTACCTGACGGCGTTAGAGTCACAGGTGAGACGTCAGTCATTACATTGACAAAAGAGTGAAACCAATTTTCAAATGACGGGCCAGAAAGATTTGGAACTTTTACACCTGACGCCGTCAGGTGTTATATGGTGTAGGCCGTCAGGTTATAATTTAAAGAGTGACGGCCCAGAAGGAAACAAAGAGTGACGGCGTCAGAAGTGGATCTAGGCCATCCGAGAAACCTAATGGTGGCGGGCTGACGGCGTCAGACCCTATAACCTGATGCCGTCTGTAAAACCCAGAATTTTTGAACATGTAAAGTACCCATAATACCCTTCAATCTAAAACTTATGAAATATGAATAATAAATATAACCTAAGATATATGATATGATAATGGCATAAAAACTTTATGTTACAAATTTAGTGCAAAATGTGATATCTAAAACCTAAGTTAAATTAAAAATCGGCACATTCATTTTCACTTAATGATATTACACGTTTCCTATGTCACACAAGAAAAACCGATTCTCACCTTGGAAAACAAATGTCACACGGTTTACGACTAATGAGATGATATGACCTAATCTTTTGAAAGTTTAGAAAATTATATGTTCCATTTTATTTCTCACAAGATTTTCGATATCTTAATTGACCCGCTCCACATCTTATACCAATTATAACTCCGTCTTTTGTTCCCTTTTAAAACCGAGCACACCAAAACCCTAAAACTATTTGATAATCGGCTGTCCATCTTCTTCTCTCAACAAAGCAAAAAAGTACGAAGCTTTAGTAGAAGGTTGGGGTGTTGGTTTTTTTTTTCCTACCTCGACAAATCTCGGTGCTCGAACTGGTTTCTACACGTGTGCATGGGTAATCCAAGTTTGGTTCCAATTGTTCTTGTTCGAGTGTGGTTCAGTGGTTGTTGTTCGTATTAAGTTTCGGTTAAGGTTAAAGACGTGGTATCATTAGCAGAAGTTTTGTTCATGTTTCGAGGTTGGCCTACTCGGATTCGGTTCCTGTTCGTACATGGCTTGCGGGTTTGGTTTCGTGATTGATATGTGTAACTTTCGTGTTCATTCGGTTTTGGGTTAGATCGTGTGAGCTTTGGTGTTTCTGTTTGATCTTGTATTCCTACTGTATTTGTGATCGTGTTTTCGGTTCCGATCTATAGTTTCGTCTAGAGGTATATCTTTTCCCTTTTATTTATTTTTTCCTTCATTGTCACATGCACATACTTAGTAGTAATCTCATGCATGTCACACAAACTATTAAAATCATTGTTGAATCTATGATACGTTAGCACAAATAAACGCCACATGAAATGTTAAATACACGGACCATGGTTGATCTCCTATAAGCGAACCAAAATCAGGGTACAACTAAGAAATATGAAGACTAGGACGCATGCATGCATGTCATATATTTTTTTAAAGAAAAACAATAAACAACTCATGTGTATAAGATTACATAGGTTGATTTTGTACGTAATAACAAGAATTCATTCACACGTCAACCACATGCAAATCATGAGTATTTTTTAAGTCAATCCGGCTCGCTAATATTGTTTTTGGTCACAACTTTATTTAGTCTATTTTGGTGTCTCGCGGGATCAGTTTTGGCCGAGAGGGGTATGGGCTTTTGGTTTAGTTTTAGCTCGCAGGATTAATGCTACGAGGGTGTTTGTTAAATTGTGGTCTCGGCCTAATCCTAAAATCACAAAGAGGGTGTCACGGAGTTATTTTATTTTCAAATTTAAAAAGGGTGTCATGTATATATGGATGAAGTGAAGACAAGTCTTACATGATTTTATAAAAAGGTCTTAGGTCATCGCGGCATAAATATTAAGATCGTGGGCACGTTAATAATTTATTTAAAATTATAATAACGGGGTCCAAAATTATTATCGTAATATTAATTTATTAAAATAAACTCTAAAATAATTTTATCTGACTTTTAATATTTAATTTTGATAATTTGCATTTTAGACCATAAACTTATAATATTGACGTTTTAGGACCTAAACTATTGTATTGGTCATTTTAACCTTAAATATTATTAATTGTCCATTATAACCTAAAATATTAAATTTCTAATTTGGGAAACTTACTAAATATGAAAAACTTGCTATAATTGGAAAGCTGCTATAAATGGAAAGTTACTAAAAGTGGAAGCCGACTAAAACGAGTAATCTGATTTAGAATAAGTTATTAATAATAGACGATCATATATTCGTGTAGATTCGCTGAAGAAGGAGTTTGCTTCTGATCTTATTGTTTCTGTTATGTTTGCACTTGCGATCTAAGGTACAAATATTCTGACCTTTTCAGTAAAGGTTTCTCATGTCTCTCTCTCTCTCTCTCTCTCTCTCTCTCTCTCTCTCTCTCCTTTTCTTTTGATCTGACATTCTGTTTAGGGTTCCCGATGCCATTGCTATGAAACCCTATTTTATTTCTGAACCTTTTCTGTGATGAACCTTTGTTATCTGAACCTTCTGATTTGGACTTTCTGATTTGACTTCTGATTTGGACCTTATGAT
>LBNU01007836.1:23715-41919 GCA_014162995.1 Artemisia annua
ATATATATGTATGTATTCGGGTCAACCCGAAAATTGAACTGAATTCAAACTAGTCCTACTTGCCCTAGAGATTAGTTAATAGCTTCAAAGACTGGCAGGAAGTCATACAACCTAGCTCTCCTTACTTGATAGGGGGTCGGATAGAGGGTCTAGTACCTACCTTATGTTTAGACGTATTGGTTTCAGTGAAAAGCCAAATAGAGAGTTTTGCGTGTGCCTGCTTTAGTAAGAGTAAGGAAAAAGCTAGCTTCTGGCCACGGAGATGCGGAACATTCTTTGCCTCATCTTTCATGCCTAACTACCGTGCTAATCAAGATGGAAGATCTCATTTCGAATTTGAGTTTGGAAACTTCCCTAGTTGAAATGGGTTTTCCATCAGACGTCTGTTCCCGTAACTCTACTCTCGACTTGGATTATATATCCAATAAGGTCCGCTCTCGGCCATTCCACACGTTGCCTAGCAGAGGCGTGGTTATCTGAAGTGGATGAGTTCGATCCATTAGGTTCTTCGATTTGTTCAGAAAAGAAACGAGAGACAAGAAAGCATCTTTGATTACGATTAAAAGGAACATCGGTTTTCGGTCCAGGTTAATCCAATTTGAAGTAGGTTGTTTTCTGTTTTACCTAGAAAAAAATTTAACCCAACTAACTAAAATGAATAAACTGAACAACCCGATACCGAACCGCTGCATAAAGATTTAGTTAAAGGTGAATACAAAACAATTCTCTGAGCCCAATGGGCCTTTGAACTTTAGTCTTCTTTCTGGACTGGACTAACCTATGTCGCCTGTCTGGTTGAAAAATGGCGGGAAAATTGAGCACAGACTACTAGGGCACACATATTCATCTCCATCTTGAGTGCACAAGAAGTTGTTCCAATTACAAATTATTAGAATTGATTTTATATAAAAATGGATGAAAATGATATGATAGATGAAGAAGAGTATGAATTCTCAAGAAACTATTTCTTAGCGAAAGAATCTGGTAAATCAGTCAAGAAATCATCAGCTCATAAAGTTTCTGAACTCAATCTTGCTGATGAACAGGTTATTTACTATATAAATTTCATTCATTTTACATATGTATTTTTTTTTTCTTCACATTTTGACCCGACCCGAACAGATAATGACCCGACCCGGATGATGTTGGGAGGTGGGTTAAGATTAGAGAATTTAAGGATAAAGTGTGATTAGTAGTTTTTATCAAAAAGTTGTTAAATTTTGCAAAGTTGTAATGCTGTTATTAAAAAGAAATCGCATTTACATTTCGACCCGACACGAATGATGAGATCGGATACAAAAGTAGAATCTTGAAATGGTTGTTGTGCTGTTAGTAATTGTTTTTATGGGGTTTTAAGAATTTATAAAGATTTGGGGTTAAATAATATGATCTTGGGTAAATTTTGTTATGAATTTGGAATATTGCAGGAGCTTCGAGCTGAAGTGTCTAACATTGAGCCAAAGCACGAGAAAGAAATTGCTTTGCTGATAAATAGTTATAAAAAGTTGTACAATGAGTGGGTTTTTGAGTTAAGGTATGTATGTACTATGCATTTCGGTATTAATTGGTTTCCTAGTGCGTAGTTTGATTTTATTAAGGTTTGATATGTACCGATTTGTTTAAGCGGGTTCAAGTGTCTGAAGAGCGTATTTACCAAAACATTGATAAGTTAATTGTTTTTTTGTGACGTAATGAAAAAATGGTCCTTTTTAGTTCTAAAAACTTTAAATGATGTTCTCAAGAAAATGTTTAGAGTACTGGGATTGAACATTGATAGGTTTAATATAGACACTGATTGAGCATGTTATTAAGTTAACCAATCTAGTGTTTTGTAACTACTGAAGTGTTACTTTTCTGTTTTTCGCTGTTGCAGATATGGTTTTGGTCTTCTAATGTACGGATTTGGGTCTAAGAAGACTCTGATTGAAGATTTTGCTTCAACAGCCTTAACTGAGTACAATGTGATTGTCGTTAATGGATATCTCCAGTCAATAAATCTTAAGCAGGTATACTGTTTGTACTTACACAATTGCAAATGTTACTCTCTTGCGTATGTGTCGGCTGTTGCGAAGCTGCAGTCATGAAAGTTTATTACATATTCAATAACCAAGTTCAAGGCACTACATTGACAGTTGATAGTGCTTGTATATTTATGGGATTCGGTTGAGTGCAGTGACAATGTCAACTTATCATATAGATCTGTTAGAGCCAAAGTTCCATGACCTTGATTTTAGTAATTGTCTGCTGGAGTTATTATTAGAAAAAATTCTAGTTAGCAATTAATCTTGTTTTATTTGGAGATAAAATTATGGTATCAACTAGTAATAGGAGTTTTAAAATCTGTACGAACAGGTGATCCTTCTGTTTAGCTTTTATTTTCTGTTACATCCAATCTTGTAACATTTGATTGATCCTCGTGCATTTTTCGCAGTTAGAGATGTTGCTCATGTGCTATCCCTTAGGGTTGTCTGGCTCATGAGTTCACACACAGTTTGGAGGGGCAGACATTAGATACTATAAAAACTAGGGATTTATGCATAACCTATTTTGGTGCTGGTTCTTAGTTAAAAGGCATTCTTCCTACAACTTTAGTTATGATTTTTAAACTTTATTTCTTTTATGATATGAATATATCATGGATTAGCCACTTCTCTGTTACTCTTCTAGGATCAGTTGTTAACCAGTTGTGAGTAACGATTAGGATTTATCTACTTTCATATTGTAATGCAAATATGCAAGCATAAAAGATAAAGAAACATGGTGACTAGTTATCATATCTAGAAAGTAGAGTGATGTTGTTATTCATAGACAGAAAATTGGCTGAAATTCTTTTTGAAATGGTAAATTCTGAAAATATATCAACAAGAAGACTTCAATCCGCACTTACTGACTTTTAAAATTGATTAGAGATGAGAACTCTAGCTAGTTTTAGCATGAATGCTGTAACAAAAGTTAATTTTAACATGCTGTTCATGAGGAGAGTTACCAGTACATTTTGTCGCAGTCAGTGTTTTTACTTTATATTCTTTTAAATCTTGGTTTAATATTCTTAACTTCCTTCTTTTGATATCTGATGGAATTCATGTCAAGTTTGCTCGTTATGCCATCAAAACACATATAGAACTAGTAACCGAGTGACTATTGTGCCAATGGTACCAAAAACATAAGAGAAAAAAAAATCTAGATATGTCAGCTTTAAAAAATTTCATTTTTAATAAATGATGTCAAATTGCAGGTTGCTACGGCAATGGCTGAAGTGCTATGGGATCAATTGAAAATGCAACTAAGGTCTGCTTCTGGAGGCACCTCCAGAGATCAACAACCATTCAATTCCCGGTCAATGGATGACCTTATTGCATTTCTTGATGAGCCCCACAAAACAGAAAATGAATGCTTAGTATGTCTTGTCATTCACAATATTGATGGGCCTGGATTGCGAGATTCTGACACTCAGCATCTTCTAGCAAGAATTGCTGCTTGCTCTCATGTTCGTATTGTTGCTTCTATAGACCATGTGAACGCACCTCTTTGTAAGTGGACTCCAAACTATGAGTCTTTCATTTACAAGTTTTTTCTTCAAGCATACCTTCTTAGAGGTGTCGAAAAGCGTGGGTGACGATTTGGGTTAATGCTTATTGTAGATTCTTATATTATTGAGTAGTGTAGTAAATGATTATATATAAGGCACAGTTAATCAGTGACCGTCTTATTAGAAGGTTTTTTATGCAGTAGAAATAAGATAACTACACTATGGGGGGGCTTTTGACCTGTCCACCCGTTTTTCTTGTTAAAGATAACCTGAAGCGTCTTTTGTAAGTGTGTCAAAGTTGTCAACTATACCTTTTTCATTAATGGTTTCAAACTCGTGATAATAGCAAGTTTTCTGCAACTAATATTTGGAGAATTGGAGACAATTATCTCTAAATTATTCTATAAGCTTGTCAATTTTGACATGCTTATTGTTGTAGACTCTTAGTGTATGCTACTCTAAACCATCCCCATATCACCAACTTTCACATAGTTTATAGTAGTTAGTAGATCCCTACTTTCCTCGGGCTACTAGATAGAAACCACAGGTAAAAATAAGCGGGTAAGATGCCAAAACGGGCACAGTTTTTGGTTGACCCAAAACACATTCTTTCCGAATCTGTTAGTGGTTTTTGTAACTATTATTAATCATGATTCAATGTATTTCAATAACAATATAGCTGTTTGAATAAAATGATGTTTGAGGTATTATGTGTTAAAAATACACTTCGGGCCACTTACAAGTTTCAATCTACTTGAGCCGATTCTTTTTAAGCTAACTTTTTTGAATTTTCCCCTTTGACCGAATGAAGATTAAACATAAACTGAATTGACCCATTCATAAGTAAATGGGTCTAAATTGCTATCTCAATAGTGGAAACTGATGATACAACGAATTGATGACAGTGTGGGACAAGAAAATGGTTCATGTTCAGTTCAATTGGTGTTGGCATCATGTTCCTACATTTGCACCATACAAGATTGAAGGAGTCTTCCATCCTCTTATTCTTGCTCATGGTGGCACATCTCAAAGTGTCAAGACCGCTTCAATAGTCTTGCAGAGTTTGACACCCAATGCTCAGAGCGTATTTAAAGTTCTCGCCGAACATCAACTAGCCCATCCTGATGAAGAAGGTACATGTTTAACTTTTTCTGTATTTAAGATCCATCACGTGTTGGGTGATATTTGGTATGACTGAAACGGGACGGTTTGGCCCAAAACACTTTTTGGCAAAAACATATAAAAAAACTTACAAACAAATAGCGTATTGAATATGATTATGACCCATATAAAAGTAAATGGGGTAAACTTGCCAACTTTTAACTGCGTGTTACGTTCAAGATAAACATATTTCAACTACTCAACATATCATTGTTATTTTCCAAAGCTAAAAGTTTTTACCCTACTCCTGCACTTTGAAAATTGGTTACTTAAGTTTAGAAGGCTTAACTATTACAGAAAATGTCCTAACGTGATCAAATAAGAGTATGTTATTGGACCACAATATAATAGACCTTTGCAACTTTGAATTGGAATGGGTCTAACGGGGTGAAAGTAACCCAAAGTCTATGTTAATGCATGCAACCTTCTAAATCGTTACATACAAAGATTGCATTAGTGATTGATTATACTGTTTCTTCTATCATATTTAACACATTTTGATTTTTTTAAATGGAAAAAAAGTTTGCTGGTTGACCCTTACTAAAATTGCCCGTTTTGACCAATTATCAGACCCGGCCCACCATCTTGCAAAACAAATTGAGAGCCTTTATTTGTTTTTTCTCAGGAATGCCCATTGACGTCTTGTTCACAAGCTGTAGAGAGCTGTTTCTGGTGAGCAGCCTAGTCACATTGAATTCCCATTTGACGGAATTCAAAGATCATGAACTGGTCAAAGTCAGAAGACACTCTGAAGGGCAGGATTGTCTTCACATTCCTCTTTCGAAAGATGCACTTGAAAAACTGGTGCAAGAAATGAACCATTAGGAGGTTGCCACATGCATCAGCATATTCCTGGGACGTATACGACTTGTTTTAGATTTGGAAGGACAAGTAATTTACCTGTAAATCATTTTTAAGAGTTGTGCATGCTGAATCATCTTTTGCACAAAATTGGTGGCAGGTAGTAACTTGTGATATAAAAGATGATGTAACGGTTATATTTGGACTTTGGACCCATTAGTTGGTTAATAGCTACTTTTAACCATTCAATGGCATGCCTTCCCTAAAAGATGTGATTAGGACCTTAATCACCTTATCGACTTGGTCCACTTGGATTGATCAGCTTAGAACCAAACCTTATTAGGTTTGGCTAGACTGGGCAAGATTATGTTTAAAATTTGTTATATGCTGACCAAAATGAAGTTTATTTTTGAATTGAAATTTTTATAGCTGGTTAGAGCTATGGTATGAGTGAGTATCAGCTATCGTGTGAATAGCTAGTTTTCTAAAAATATTTACTCCCTCCGTCCCAAATTTATTGTTCACATTTTCTTTTGTCCCAAATTAATTGTTCACTTTCAAAAGTGGATAGGAAATATAGATCGAGTTTACCATATTACTCTCATGTGAATTTATGATTACAGACTTGAAAGAAATTATAAATTAATTGAGGGTAAGAATATCAGGTGCATTAACTTTTGTGTATCCTACTTTAACCCACATTGACTTGTCCCCTACATTGTAGTCACATAGTTTTGAGGCTTTAGTACGAGTAGTAGTTATTAGCAAGCAGGGCCTTCCGGCCGTCCCCTACGCAATAACTACAAGTTTTTAAATTCATATATTGGAGATGCACCTTTTTTTCCCACTTTCTCTACAATTTTCATCATCTTGATTGTGAGTTTATCACCATTTAATAGATATAAAAACTTACAACAGTATAAATACCAATTAGCATAATCCATAACACAGAATCCCATATCTTTTTCCTCAATTTCATTAACATGATAACTTCTGAAAACACCAAAAACAACAGTCAAAGTTTGTAAAAAATGTGGCCGTTTGGGGGCAGATTTTACTGGGGCTCTAAAACAAGAACAAAGAAAGGAATTGTAGTTGCATTTGCATGGATGTCAAGTGAAGATAAATATTTGAAGAACTATGTTGATCTTTATTCATCAATTGGTTTTGATTCACTTGTTTGTCATTCTCAATTTTTTAATCTGTATGTGTTCCCAGCACTCTTATCTTGATTTCTTGTTATTAGTATTATTCTTGATTTATTAAAAGTGATAGCGTACAGGAGTTTTAGCCCAAATGGCTTAAGCTCGTACGAATGAAAGATAACGCCCAACACATTTTGCCTCAGCTCCTCCAGCAAATATCGGCTGAAAACATAATATCTCTTTCCTGGAGAACCAACTCTAAGGCAACAACAGGACTGACAACTTATCCTCTAAACCATTATTGTACTAATGCCACACGTGCCGGCTACCTCATTCGTGCAGAGGTAGTGACGCGGGTATTTCGTTAGTATATGCAAATCATGACGAATATTCCCATAACCACCTGAAGGATGTCACGTCACGTGTCATTCTTGCCTCCTCCATAGAATGTCCACCATTTGGACCATCTAGGACCGTTGGATCACATCAATGTATCTCTGTAAATGCCTACGCATTTGAAGAACCAAGTTATCTTCTCCACTGTTCACATACACAAAACATACACTAAACCTTAGTCGTATGTGAGCATTACCCCAGCTTTAGATACACGCTCTTATCTCGGGGTTCTTACCACTCAAAAGGAAACGAAACACACGATTAGCCTCATCTCACACCATTGATTTACCCTAATCCTTACTATTACATATAAATAAATATTACTATATACTATAACCACAAAATTTATGATACATAAAATGTATTACTTCAAAACTAAGTTGATAAGCTGCATAGCCTGCAATATCGAATCACTCGTTACAAAATACGCAATAATTCAAAGGGGCGTTGCTACTTTTGGTAAATTAACTATACAATCCTAGTTTACGAAATGCATCTATTCTTTGCATGAAGTAGTCATTGTGTCCTTCAACAACTCCAATAATGTGTAGGGATAAGTATCAAATCACCATCTATGGAACATTGATTCACCATATGTTGGACGGATTTAACTTGTATATTGATCCGGAAGAAATGGTGCAACCTTCCAAAATATTGAATTATCCTAAATTGTTATGAACGAGTGAATACTATTACTCATACTCAGATAACTACTTTCTTCTTGTTATCATTTGGCTTCTTTGTATTGACATGAAGTTATTCGCAGGCTCTTCCCTAATAAGGCCAAGTTATTTGCACAAGACATTTTAAATGAGCTTGTCAAGGTCAGTTCGGCAACTTCTTAATCAGAAAAATAGAGTTTTGACTACTCAAATTTCCTGTTTGATAAGTTTAAAGATTTGTTATTGTCATTTTCTTTGATAATTAATTCGTTAAATATATATTTAA
Source organism: Artemisia annua (assembly GCA_014162995.1). Lineage (NCBI taxonomy): Eukaryota > Viridiplantae > Streptophyta > Magnoliopsida > Asterales > Asteraceae > Artemisia > Artemisia annua. Next base: position 31,696 of record LBNU01007836.1, read on the forward strand.
ATAGGTTAAGTACTGATTTCTGTTATTTTGTAAATAAAGGAACTAAAAATAAGGCTATGCCCAGTTGTCTTTGCATCTTTCTCAGGTGGTTCAAAATCTTGCATGTATAAAGCTTTGCAGGTAAATATAACTTTAATCTTCACATGTAGTGTTATTTTACAAAGGGTTAACTACTACAGAAACAAGCATTTATTAACAGCTTGTCTATTTGAGAAAAAATGATGGCGGTTAAAACCAAATTGCCAATATTCTTTCCAAATCGACCTCTTTTGGCAGTGAATTACTTATTTGTCATGGTACCGTGTTTTTTTAAAGTACCCTATTAGATTGGCGAAACCACCACTAAAGTGTGATGTCCTCACAAAAGGTCTAGGGTTCAAACCTCACCGGGTACACATTTGGGTGTGGCCAGGGAAAGGGCGGGAAACTGTCATGGGGACACCCCGGTTAGGCGAGTGACTGATAACATCGGGTCATTAAGTAATTAACCTTAACATAAAGGGCTTTATACGTTATGGTGTTTTACTTGGCATCCTTTTGGTGTAGCTAATGGACTCGAGGGGCGAATCTCAAGGGAATCTGGTACGTTTTCAATCTGTATTCTTCTGTTTATCCTTGTATTGCATTTCTCTTTATATGATTGATCAAAGTTCGAGCATTAATTTTTATATCAAGGTTTATTCTTCTAAAAACATTAGTAACTCTCACGATTTGGGTTTGAGTAGAGGTGGAAATTTTGACATGTTTACTTTTTAAGTGTGTCGCTTTGGGTTGTATCTTATGTTATATGAGTCAAAAATATTGTTAGCTAAAAAAGGAACGGGTCAAGCGGGTTGAAAATTGGCCAAACTCATATATATTTTAACCGTACATGTTCTTAAATGTGTTTTATTTATTATTTAATTTTTGATTATATTGTAATAGTATTATGTTTTCCTAATCATTGTAACACATTCAATTTTTTATTTATTTAGAAATTGGACTAACAAGTGTTTGGGGGTCACTGAAAACGGCCTACTAAAAATGCCTGTTTTACTCGCTTCCCAATGCCCCAACCCAGCCATCTTTCTATTATGCACTACACTAATCTGAATACTTGTTTCATGATATGGTGAAGGATGACTATCGTCTCGTTAAAGACTGTCTTTCTGGACACATATTTGATTCTTCTCCTGTGGACTTCACAAGTGATATAGGCGCCCAGTTTGTTCTTGACCCGAGCATTCTTAAACTGTCCCGTCCGCCACTAATAGCAACATGGATTGCAAATGGTATATCTTCTAGTCTTGATGCTTTGTTCCTTACTAAACTTGAGTCACAACGTGCAGAGTATTGGCAGACTTTGTACTCAACAATAGTAAGTTTCTTTGCTAGTTTCCCATGTTTATTCCTTTATCTTTGTTTTTCTATCTATTTCTTATGTTCAAAACATTGCAGGGCTTGAGAGCACCGTATCTAATACTTTGCTCAGAAAATGACAATCTTACCCCTTACCATATTGTCTGCAACTTTGCTCAACGATTAGTAAGGCTTGGTGGTGATGTTAAATTTGTGAAGTGGAGTAGCTCCCCTCATGTAGGTATTATTTTATACCCCCCATTTGTAAATAAACAGCTAATGTAACTTAACTATAGGCCTATAGCTGTTTGCGTGGATTTACATGCGTTTAACCTTACATCTATCTTAACTCTAGACATATTCAGATGGAAACAAGACATCTATCCTTAATGCCTTCATTCACCATTGCCACTTTACCTTGGGCGTTTTTTAATCACACTTGATGTTTTATAAACATTCCAACTGTACACAAATATAAGAAAAAAACGATATAAATGTTAGCATATTTTTTTTAGAAAGGCAACATTTTATAAAGGACCCAAAAGAAAACACGAGATACAATACAAGGCATCCCTCCTCAATTAAATAAGTTATTAATAGAGGAAAGGACCCGAAAGGAAACAAAAACTAAACATACAATCCAAGAGACTACAAAAACTAAACCTCACACTAGCTATCACACTAAGAAAAATAACAAAGAAGGGGATGGTGTTAGAATTTGATAATCATGACAAGCATATTATTCATATAATATCACATAAATATATTGCGGAAGCTAGGATCTACTATAACATATAAAGGTTAACTAAAACATAAATAAGAACGTACCTTATGCAATACTTGATTCAATGAATGAGATGAACCCTAGTTAGGGTTTAGATTAGATCTATTGAATAACCCCTTACCATTTTGTTATTCGATCTCTTGATAATAACTAAAGTAAGTTATTACCTCGTTCTTGTACACACAAATTAAACCGTGTTAAGGTTATGCAAGTAAAACACAAGAATGATTTTTGGTTTACAAAAATCGACCCACAAACCCTTTGGTGTGGTTTGTACGATCGGCACAAGAAGGAAAAGAGAGGAGAAGAAACTTTAGGGATAATTGTGTGTACAAAAGATCTCCAAAACAATTAACCCTTGATTTCTTTATATAGTGTTAGCAAACTTGGTCACCAAGCTAAGTATCCCTAACCTCCTTAGGGTATTCGGCCAATCCTAGCATCCCTAGGGGATTCTAGATCCTTCTTGGTTACCATAATGCTTAAACACAATCTTTCCTTATTTGCGTCTAACGGTCGTTAGTCATTTAACGGAAAACACTAACGGTTTTTAAGTTCTTGTGCTAATAATAAATACATATATATATATATAAAATACATTTATTATTATTCCTTAACACTCATTTGTAATGTGTGCAATCCCGAGGTCTCGTGTTCGATTCTAGACATTTACACGTTAATTATTTAACTATAATTTAATAGCTCCCACTTAGTTAAACATTAACGGTAAAATGACATTGGTCGGCGTCTTGCAACACTCCAATGCCCCTAGTTCAAACCGAGCTGAGTTTCCTGAAAAACTCTTAACGATACATCGTTATTATTATCCTTTTGTTTCTAATACTCTGATTAATAAAGAAATTAATCTTTATTAATGTACAGTTTCTCGTATATCAATAATTGAACAAAATTACCGAAACATCTGAACGTATTCCAGATAGACTTTGGGCGTGGCCACGCAAACATTTTTGTCAATTCTACGAGTGNCGAACTGTACACAAATATAAGAAAAAAACGATATAAATGTTAGCATATTTTTTTTAGAAAGGCAACATTTTATAAAGGACCCAAAAGAAAACACGAGATACAATACAAGGCATCCCTCCTCAATTAAATAAGTTATTAATAGAGGAAAGGACCCGAAAGGAAACAAAAACTAAACATACAATCCAAGAGACTACAAAAACTAAACCTCACACTAGCTATCACACTAAGAAAAATAACAAAGAAGGGGATGGTACATCACTACATTGAGAACTAAAAACTACATGAGAATGATTATTCCCATAACAGTAGCAGCCACCAATGAATAGATGCAACCAAAACCAAACTTTCACAGCTAATAGCACCAGCCGATCACATTAATTGCAGACACGACAGATACCACATGCAGCAAAACAAATACCACTTGCAGATCTGAACTCATAAAAACAGAAACAGAAGCTGGAAACATCACAGACCCATATGTAGCTGAATCTGGAACAGAAACTGACCATTAGTTTAACTGAATTCGACTATATAAAGGGTTCCTCAACCAAAGTTGCCAATCTATCTCTTTATACTTTTTTGATCTTCTAACAATCCACTCGTAACTTTTTAATTGAATGTCTTGAAAAATCTTGTTAGCAAATGCCACGGGCGGACTTATATACGAGGTTGGGGATGCATGTTGCATAACACAACTTTATTCTATTGTCATGAAAAATTCATAGAATACGAGCATTTCCACATAGGATCTTGTAATTGTGGTGTACACCAAGTTAGAACTATGGGTCCGTCTGCCTATGGTAGAGTGGTAGTTGCTCTTTTACTACAATTTTTCGACAATGTGGATGTCTAGAGAACATTGTAACCTTGTATGGGGTGTTTGGATTGCGTTTTGAAACTGAATATCTTATTTTGTTTTAATAATCAAAATTCTAATGTTTAAATAAAAAGATTATGCTTCAGTCAATCAGTTTTATACTAGCTGCAAAACCGATTATCGACATGTAAAATAAGATTACCTATTACCCTTTTTAGAGCCTGATTTGTGAGACTTACATTCTCATCTTATATGCAGTATCTCTTTTTTACACAAAAGTATTTTTTTGTTCTTTTTATCTTTTCTATATTAATTTACCAAATAATCAGAATTTGTCAAACACGTAAATAGCCATTTATCTCCTACTGTTCATGATATTACAAGCCCGAGGTTCTGATTATTTAAAGTGACATAATCACTTCAAAAATACACTTTATAACACCCTAAAATAGGCTAACAATCACTTGTGCAGGTCATTATCGACATTATCCAGATGAGTACAAGGTTGCAGTAACTGAATTATTAACAAAGGCGGTATCTGTTTATTCAGAAAGAACCCAACAAGTAGGTGCATCCCATAGCCAGTCCCCGGAAGTGGTGAATCACCTAAGGGAAGCAGTTTCCAGTTCTAACCAATACCAAAGCTTCCACAGGATCACTCAAGAGTTAAATGACCACTTTGTCGTTTCTGGCTCAGTCGAATACCATGAAGGTAGAGACACAGGGTCCATTCAAGATGAACAAAGAGAACGGTTCATCTTAAGATCATCACTACTTAATGTCAACGCTAATGGAAATTTTGGTCAAATCGTGTTTGATGTTTGTGTCCCTAAGAATGTTGAAGATTGGGATCTAAAGTCATCATCATCTTCCTTTTCCAAATTTGTTTCAGGCCGAAGACATTCCCATATCCATCTAATAAAATGTATCCAAAGATCGAGACTCTGATCACTTTCGGATACTTGTGTATTTTAATGAAGGTGAAAGTTGGTTTGAATAAACAGGTTTCTAATGTAAATACAACATTCCTTAATTAACATAAAATTACATTAAATATGCATTAAATGCACATTAAATAAACTATAAATTATTGGATAAGGATCCTCTCATGTTGATTTGAACATGAGAGGTAATGTTGTGTTTGTTGTTATTGTATATTTGAATTAAAATAAAATAAATGCTTTGTAATAAATACAATGTACAATCACAGGAAGCATAACATTAACTCTCATGTTCAAATCAACATGAGAGAATCCTTATCCTAAATTATTATATTTCAACTTGATTTTCAATCAAATAAACCTCAATGTAATGTATTTTTATGTTAATCAGGAAAGTTTGTGTTCATTTATTAGACAATAACCTCTACCCAGTGGGCATCGGTCAGCAAAACCCTTAATACATATATAGTCAAGTTGTTGACCTTTCTGTAGACTGTTAACTATCAAAAAGTTAATGAAGGTGAAAGTTGGTTTGAATAAACAGGTTTCTAACGTAAAATGTATTAATACATATATGGTCAAGTTGTTGACCTTTCTGTAGACTATTAACTATCAAAAAGTTAATCATGCAATTAAAAATCAAAGAGGTAGTTCTTTTGTGTAATCAAAGAGTATTTCTCTTTAAAGTTGTGAGACTGCAGGATTTTTGAGCTGGGGTGTCTAATATTGAGCCAAAGCACGAGAAAGAAGTTGCTTTATTGATAAATAGCTACAGGAGTTTGTATAACGAGTGGGTTTTTGAGTCAAGGTATGTACATTTCCATATGATTGTTCTTTAGTATGCACTGGTTAAAAAAAATTTACTGACTTAAGCGAATGTAGTTCATTTTCAATTTTAAGTGCTTAATTCTATAAGGAAAGTTTAATAATGATGTGACTGAAAATGAAGACGACGAATGGACATATTATCCTTTTACGTGTTTTGGTGGATGAGTAAAGTGATATAAAGGTGGGTTACCAATGAAATGTGCTTTCTTTTCAACTTTATAATGTTGGAGTTTGGCGCTTTAATGTACGGTTTTGGATCAAAGAAAACTGATTGAAGATTTTGCGCTTTAACAGCCCTAACTGAGTATAACATGATTGTCGTTAATGGATATATTCAGTCAATCTTAAACACGCACCAAGTTACTGTTGAGTATTACTATTGACCCAATGGTACCAAGTCCATAAAGACATATATATGAACATTTTCTATGTTAAGCTGTGCAATCTTATTTTAATTACTCAATTTATGATGTGATTCCATCTCGTTTTTGTAAGTAGAATCCATCTAGTTACGAATGCCTCATTTATGATATTTCCTTCATTTTTACCCTTTTTTAGAGGCGGCGTAATGGCTGGTCGTACAGGTTGGGTAAGGGGTCAACAAGTAATTTTTTGGTAGATGTGACGGGGCTGATCATGGTCTTGGTGTGGTCTTATTACTATCAGTCTAATAAGTCTCTTTTTGCATTGTATCTAGCTATTTTGGTAAAGATAAAACATAAAGTTAATGCAAAATTTTATGCAATAATGCAGATGAAAAAATGGATTATATTTGGAATTGGTTTTTTGAAATGATATCTTTTAAATCTATTACCAAAAAGTGGTCAATTTTGACATGATAGTTCCAACTTAAATATTAGTGTTGGTCACTTTAAGTCACATTGACTTGTTGCCATATTAACTTCAACTGCCACTTTTCATTAGCCCCCACTAATTTCATAGCACTAGATGGAATCTACAAATGTAAAACAGGCAAGTAACTTTTCAAATGGGTAAGTTTGTATGGGTTGGGTTGACCCGAAACACATTTTGCTCATAACTTTCAGGCTTCTTACATTAATTAGTGTACAATTTATGAAGACAGGAATTATACATTCAACGATGATCTACCTTTTAAGCTGATATTTTGAGATGATTCTTTTGAATTTACTTCTTTGACCGAATAAGGATAAAACATAACCTCAATCGACCCATTTAAAAGTAAATGGGTCTAACACGCCACCTCTAATATTAAAAACGGACAGTGTAGGACCCCAAAAAAAAAAGGGGGGGGGGGGTTCACGTACAGTTCAACTGGTGTAGGCATCATGTTCCTACGTTTGCACCATACAAGATAGAAGGCGTATTCCATCCTCTTATTCTCGCTCATGGTGGGACTTCCTAAAGTGTCAAACCGTTTCTAGTCTTACAAAGTTTGACACCCAAAAGCGTCTTCCAAGTTCTTGCAGAACATCAACTTGCCAATGCTGATGAGGAAGGAACACAATCTATTTTTTCTGTGGTGGCAGATGAGTAGATGACTACGACCCATAGCGTGTAGAAGTGGCAAAATGGGCAGGTTGGGTAATATGTCAAATGGTAAATATTTGGGACGGTCAAAAGGCCCGGGTTGGACTAAAACATTATTTCCTGAAATAGTATGCCTTTTTTTTTCCCCATAAATAAGTGAGTCAATAAAATTACGGCTGTTATGTTATTTGAATAATACTCTAGGTCCTTAACAGAATGAGATTAAACGGAGCATGATTAGTTTCTGCTAGATAAGAGATAAGGACATGACCAATGATTTTGGGAGGTTTTAATGTTTTTTGCAGTAAACAATACACTTTGACGACGTTTAAACCGTTCCTCCTGTTTCCTTTATAGCTAATTATATTGACTTTTTTGACCCATTTGAGTAAAAAGCCGAATTGACCCATTTATAGGCAAATGGGCTGAAATTTCCACCTTCTATTGTGTTTTATGTTCAAGTCATACCTATTTAATTGTGCAAGAAATGTGTAATTAGTTTAATTACTACACAAAAAAATGCTTTAAACCTAATATCTCCAGATTATAACTAGTTATAATACCTGTGCACGCACAGGGTTCTAAAATTTCGTTTTGATTATGTATTATTATCGATTAAGAAATGAATCATTTAACATGTTTCCATTGGTTTTACTTGGTGGACTAAAAACACGAAATCATATTTATATATGTTATAATCTACCTATTATTTTAGGAGAATGCTTTTGGATTAAAAATTATTTTTTATTATTCAAGCAAAATCACATAATGATACTTGACTTGCATGAGATGTTAGTGATATAGGCTTTTAGTTTTATAAACCCATGTGATCAATTTACGATGTGTTGTGGTATTTTTTTTACTTATATTTTCGTTAAAATATGTAGCATATTTAGATAGCTTTGGAGATTGATTCATTCCCTTGATTATGCATAACCATTATACCATGTTTACTAATGTACTTTTTTGTTTGGAAAATTGTATTTTTATAAGTTTGCACTATTTACTTCTCATGTTTGATCATAAAATTACCAAATTAGCATAGATGTTTACACTATATCTTCTTTATTACATATAGAGAAAAAAAAAATGTAATGGGTATAACTCAAATTTAATCTTATGCTTATGTATAATGTATAAAAATAATTTTTCTTTGAAACCGAACTATATAAAGAAATTATAATTACTTGTATAAGTAAATTATAAATGCATGAAAAGAATGACAAAGAGTGCATTCGTAAGTCTTTTAGGATTGTTTGAATCATTACCAACCTTTCACTTTAGTGCAACTTTCTTTACAATTGGCCTAAATCATCAAGGTATAAAAGATACCCATGTTTTAGACCGTTGATTGATACCCATAGTGTTCCATGACAATCATGTGTTGATACTTAATCCCCATCTAAAAACTACACACAACAAATTGCATTACACTTTAGCATGTGTGATAAGATCATAAAACTGCAAAAACCACTTACATGTTGCATTATAGTGAGGATAACAACAAAGTTAGTTATAACATCAAATAAGAAAAATTCAGATTAGAACTACAGGGGTGTTCGGTTATGCTTATTAAAGGTGCTTATTGGCTTATTCAATTACAATAACACAATAAGTTTATGATAAAGTTATAAGTTTTTTTTAGAAGCTTAGTAAAAAACCTGTGAACTCACAGCTATTGCTATCATAGCTTAGTGTGTTTATAGTAAAAACACAAATATTAAGTGTATAAGTTTTCAATAAAACATTAAAAAAAAGTTACTAAAAGTTGGTGTGCATGACAAAAAAAATTAAACCATAAAAAAGGTTACTAAAAACTATCAGCTAGATAAGGCATAAGCTAAAGTTCTGTTGAGGTCTCTTTCGGATTATATCCAGAAGCAAAAAGAGGTTAACACATAAATCATAAGTATAGAAGAATGGTTGTATCTCATATCCGTTATTATCAACTCAATAACATTATCGCAATATATTAACGTAATAACTTGATTAAAAACCATGTATTCTTGCTTAATAATTCTCATGTACATAGTTTAATTCCTTTACAACGGTCAACTATTACGCATATATTTATTTTCATGAGTCGTTGTTATAAATAGAATCGCGTATATTTATTTTCATATCACAGTAACTCGTGCTTACCATTTGATATTTATATTCCCGTTACTAATAATTTAGCCGTATTTAATATTCAAACTCGTGTACGCATGAATTAAACTTTTAAATAGAATAACATGAGTCATTATGTAAAAAAAATATTCTAATAGATGGAAGTCTAAAACTAACAATATTAAAACTAATTCGCATATTTACCAAATTTTGTAATTTTAATGGATGAAAGTCTAAATGTAATTTTAAACAAAGTTAATATTATAAAGTATAAAGGGTACAAAGTGTAAGGGGTTATTTGTGTTTTTTCTAAAGTTATTAGAAAACATGGAAACTTGTAATTTCTCTACATAATTTATTTAAAGTTCAACCACTAAAGTTTTATTAATTACTTCATCTTTTTTTAAGTTTTTGTTTTCATAAATTTGACACCTATATTTTTATGCATTTTTTTTCCTTAATCAAATTCTCCACCATATTTATTAAAGTTTGACCAAAATCAATTCAATTTTGACTTTCTATTAGCCAATCATATTGCTTGATTTCGCCTACGTGGCAAAATCGATGTCTCCTATTGGTCCAATTTTTTTTCCACTAAGATTGTTTTGTCAAAGAAATGATGTAATTCTTTTATTATATAAAAGATTTGTCATAGAATTTGAATTTGTTTTCTTTAGTCTTTGCGATAAGGTGCTCCTTTTTCAGTTGAAATTTGGTCATCATGAGTTTTAGCCACAGAAAGTGATCTACCCCTGGAATTACAAATTGCACATCTAAAGTGACAAAATAAGATTTTTTGATTGAACGACTTCAGTTTTATCAACTTTCTCAAAATTATTATCAGATATATGAGAAGCGGATAAAAGTCTTTGTTGGTCGGCCCTGACCAATCCTAAAAATGCCTTTTTTTT
>LBNU01007838.1:12455-23788 GCA_014162995.1 Artemisia annua
TAGCTGCTACTCATTTGATACTCACTTTGGCTCATAAGCCCTTTTTCTTAAGCTCATATCTTGTTCAATATTGCACCTTAATCTGTGATTTTTGTTGTTTTGGAAAGCTCACAGTACCATCTTTCATTTGCCCCCTTGTTTTCCCCAAAATCAGCTTATTTGGGTGCTTAAAAATAAGCTAGAAGTAGGTCAATTAAGCCTTATAACTCAAACTTCACAAGTACTCGATTTGGCTGACGGCCTGGGCTTATTTTAGATTTTTCAGTTGAGTTGAGTTTGTTTTAGTATATTACACCTTCCCTATGCTTTTGGTGTGATTTGGTGCATATGTGCTTATTTGAAATGCTTATTTAGAGTGCTTATTTGCCCAATTCAGCTTATTAGTGGGCTTATCTAACTTTTTATATTTTTCCTAGGCTTAGTATAATATTTTAGATTTTCCATAAAATTTCCAGATTGTTCCTAGCTCATTTAGTACTTTTCTTGTTTAATATTAGTTTTTTTAAGTATTTTTAAATCATTTTTAATTCATAAAAATTAAATAAATTGTATAAAAAAATATATTTCTTTTTCCAATAATTTTCTTTTATCATTAGCTTTGTAAAAATATAATTTTCATGTCCGTAGGTCTTTTATTTCTTAATACTCGCGTTTTATTTTGTACGTTAACGTTATTTTAATTTTAACGTACGCGTTTTTAGGTTTTAAACGTTTTTAGTTAGATTCCTTTCATGTGCTTGTTTTATTAGCTTGTTTCAGCTATTTTGTCTTTAATTCCTTAGTTCACTCATCCATTTACCCTTTCCTGTTCAAAATCACCCGATCACAATTCGTTTTAATACCATTCACACCTCGTCGGGACATAACGACCTGGGAAGAACTCCTATACTCCTCTTGGTTAGCATTGTGCCCTGGATTGCTTGACTTAAGTTGACCAAATCCTTGGTCAGTTTTAGTTGGCCGTTCAGAGCCAATCAAAATTTGGCGCCGCTGCCGGGGAGGTTGTGCGCGTATTCTAAACGATTTGCAGATTAGTGATTCTGGATATTCATATCCTTTGTATATTACCACATCTGTTCATATTTTCTTATTTTCACATAAAAACAAAACGAATCGTAAAATTTTACCATTTCAGATTACTCAAAGATTACTTAGTGTGATCTACGAGGAAACGATTTGGTTTTTCAAAACGATTTCCAAAAACATATTAATTCAGTTTTCAACGAACACAAAAAACCCAAAAAGATTTTCTTTCTTATTTTTATAAAATGTTTTCCAAAAATACCAAAAATATCCTTCTTCACCCTCTTACCCTTTTGATTCTCCATTTCTTACCCTCTGTAAACCTTTGATTCTTTTCTATGTCGTATCCACACCATTTTGGTTGCCAATGGTGTGGTGGTCCTCATAATGGTGGGAATTGTCTCGGCTGTAGCATGGTAGAGTCAGGAGATAGGTCTGTCTATAACCAAGCTCCCTATCCTTACCATGACACAACTGATTTACTCTACCAGCCACCACATCATGAGATACAGACATATGCATGTGAATTTTGTGGAGGTCCTCATCAAGGATTTGAGTGCCAAGCCGGAAACACGTTTGTCTATGAACAGTTTTCTGGTGACACTCAGAACTATGAAAATGACCAAATCCCATGTTATTCACCAATCCAGTCACAACAATCATATTGTTGTGAATACTGTGGAGGTCCCCATTTCAGCTATTGGCTGAAGAGCAGGCTGCTAAAATAAATTCCCAAGATGCTTTTGAAAAATCTGTTAGGGAATCAATTGCAAAAGAAAAAGCAGCCAAATCTAGCTCTCGATTCCGTTTCATTCCTGATGACAGCGATGATGAAGATACACTTGATATTCTACAATTCTATAAAGATTCATCAAGTTCATCATTTAATATTCCAACAATTGAGATTCCATCTCAATCTGTTGCTATCACACCTGAAGTTCACACTCACTCTTTAAACATGGGGGACGAGCATCTTAGCATTATTCCTGAAAAGGAATCAGACGAATTCATAAATTCTAGTGCTGAGAGCCTTGTCCCAATCCCAAGAGAGTCACAGGGAACTTTCGATCGTATGTGTGATTTATCTTCCCCTCTTTAGTGTCCAAAAGATCAATTTGAAACTTTCTCCGATTATAGCGAAGATTGTGCATCTTATGGAGACATCGAGTATGTTGAGGCATCAGTTCCACATTCTGATGCTGATCATCTTCTTGAGGAGTTCGCCGATGAACTCACTCACATCAATCCACTTCCAACAGGAAGTGACGATGATCTCTTTGACTTTGAAGCCGATCTAGGAGATATTGAAAGTCTCTTATATCATGATCCGTCACTCACTTCTTATCCCAACAGTCCAAGAGAGAATGTTATTCACCTTGTTCCCGAAACATTTAATGCGACTTTCACCAACCCTCTATTTGAATTTGAATCTGAATTCACTATGATTTCTAACAATCCAATCTTTGATGAGGAGAGTGATGAGTCCATAATGGAACAAGAATTCATTGATTTACATCATGTGAATGATTCTCTTCATGAGGAGTTCTCCGGTTTTTTTTTTAGTTGGCTTATGAGTGACCGTAAATCCCTCACATGCCCTGCACCATGAGATTTCCAATTTGACCCATTTTTCATTAGGCCACAACTTGCTCATTTCTTGAGCTTAGGACTTGATTCTTAGTGTTTTGGAAAGCCTGCTAGGCTGGCTTGTTAGATCCATAACTTGTTTGCACTTGTTTGCTTATTTGCTAGCTTATTTTTAGCCTCCAATTGCCCCATTTGCAACCCATTTCTGCTGCTACATCAGCAATAAATGAGCTTGTTGATTATTGTTTTTGTTTGACCTATGCTTTGTGATTTGTTGTTTTGGCTGGATTTTGTTGCTTATCTTTGAATTACTTTCACCTATTTTCCTTGGTTTTTGGTCCTTGAGCTTATCTTGCCTAGCTGCTACTCATTTGATACTCACTTTGGCTCATAAGCCCTTTTTCTTAAGCTCATATCTTGTTCAATATTGCACCTTAATCTGTGATTTTTGTTGTTTTGGAAAGCTCACAGTACCATCTTTCATTTGCCCCCTTGTTTTCCCCAAAATCAGCTTATTTGGGTGCTTAAAAATAAGCTAGAAGTAGGTCAATTAAGCCTTATAACTCAAACTTCACAAGTACTCGATTTGGCTGACGGCCTGGGCTTATTTTAGATTTTTCAGTTGAGTTGAGTTTGTTTTAGTATATTACACCTTCCCTATGCTTTTGGTGTGATTTGGTGCATATGTGCTTATTTGAAATGCTTATTTAGAGTGCTTATTTGCCCAATTCAGCTTATTAGTGGGCTTATCTAACTTTTTATATTTTTTTTTCTTTTAGTTGCCTTATGAGTGACCGTAAATCCCTCACATGCCCTGCACCATGAGATTTCCAATTTGACCCATTTTTCATTAGGCCACAACTTGCTCATTTCTTGAGCTTAGGACTTGATTCTTAGTGTTTTGGAACGCCTGCTAGGCTGGCTTGTTAGATCCATAACTTGTTTGCACTTGTTTGCTTATTTGCTAGCTTATTTTTAGCCTCCAATTGCCCCATTTGCAACCCATTTCTGCTGCAAATGAGCTTGTTGATTATTGTTTTTGTTTGACCTATGCTTTGTGATTTATTGTTTTGGCTGGATTTTGTTGCTTATCTTTGAATTACTTTCACCTATTTTTCTTGGTTTTTGGTCCTTGAGCTTATCTTGCCTAGCTGCTACTCATTTGATACTCATTTTGGCTCATAAGCCCTTTTTCTTAAGCTCATATCTTGTTCAATATTGCACCTTAATCTGTGATTTTTGTTGTTTTGGAAAGCTCACAGTACCATCTTTCATTTGCCCCCTTGTTTTCCCCAAAATCAGCTTATTTGGGTGCTTAAAAATAAGCTAGAAGTAGGTCAATTAAGCCTTATAACTCAAACTTCACAAGTACTCGATTTGGCTGACGGCCTGGGCTTATTTTAGATTTTTCAGTTGAGTTGAGTTTGTTTTATTATATTACACCTTCCCTATGCTTTTGGTGTGATTTGGTGCATATGTGCTTATTTGAAATGCTTATTTAGAGTGCTTATTTGCCCAATTCAGCTTATTAGTGGGCTTATCTAACTTTTTCTATTTTTCCTAGGCTTAGTATAATATTTTAGATTTTCCATAAAATTTCCAGATTGTTCCTAGCTCATTTAGTACTTTTCTTGTTTAATATTAGTTTTTTTAAGTATTTTTAAATCATTTTTAATTCATAAAAATTAAATAAATAGTATAAAAAAAATATTTTTCTTTTTCCAATAATTTTCTTTTATCATTAGCTTTTTAAAAATATAATTTTCATGTCCGTAGGTCTTTTATTTCTTAATACTCGCGTTTTATTTTGTACGTTAACGTTATTTTAATTTTAACGTACGCGTTTTTAGGTTTTAAACGTTTTTAGTTAGATTCCTTTCACGTGCTTGTTTTATTAGCTTGTTTAAGCTATTTTGTCTTTAATTCCTTAGTTCACTCATCCGTTTACCCTTTCCTGTTCAAAATCACCCGATCACAATTCGTTTTAATACCATTCACACCTCGTCGGGACATAACGACCCGGGAAGAACTCCTATACTCCTCTTGGTTAGCATTGTGCCCTGGATTGCTTGACTTAAGTTGACCAAATCCTTGGTCAGTTTTAGTTGGCCGTTCAGAGCCAATCAGTGGGATACCTAGGCAGATGTCGATGAGACAGTTCATTTGGCCTTGGGGTTGCATACTTTGGAGGAGATACAGTCTCCTGGGTTCGATGCTTACTGGGCTGAGAGTTTGAGGGAGGTTCCTGATAGGGGGACCCTTGGAGCCTACTGGGCCGGTATTTCTTCTGGTGGGGATTCTACTGTCACCTCACCGTCATACACCTTGATCAGAGAGCCCTTGAGGAGGTTGTGTCACCGGCTGGTCGCCTTGACAGTTGCTGGGAGAGGTTAGTCACCTGAAAAGGTGACCACTCTTGACCTCTTTCTTCTCAGGAGTATGGATGAGGGGCATGTAGTGAACGTTCCTCACTTTTTGGCTCATTATCTGCATAGGATTGCTCCTGGGAGAGATCGGAGGGGTCAGATTACCGGGGGACACTTCATTTCGAGGTTAGCTAGGCATTTTGGGATCATTGGTGATGATATGCCGGCAGGGTTGGATGTGTTCGCGATGGAGCTCCCTAGGATGGACGTAGATTTTCTGGAGAGGAGGCTCGGGTTGTGTAGGATTTTGCTGGGCGCTCACCATTGGGTTCCGTTAGGTCCACCTCGACTGGTTGTGGTTGAGCCAGAACAGGGGGCTGATCATGAGGCCCCGGCTGCTGCTCCAGCTCAGGAGGATCCACAGGGACCACCACACCCCCAACAGGCGCCAGTTCCACGTACTACTGCTCAGAGACTGGACAGGGTTGAGGATGAGCTCAAATTACTGCGAGGTAGTATTGACGATCAGAGAGAGGCCATCCAGGGTATTGCAGATGAGCAGAGACGATTTGGTTTGTGGGTGGTGGATCGCATGACTGAGGTCCTAGAGGATCGCGGTATGAGGTACCAGAGGTACGACGGGCCAGTCATGACTGACACGCATATACATTTTGAGAGACGCAGAGTCAGGCCGAGGACCGATGGAGCCAACACTTCCGCACCTCCTGATGACGAGCATCCTCCTGTCTAGATATTTGGATTTATGGACATCATTCCTCATACATTATTATCATGTTTATATTTAATGCTTCAGTTTATTTTTCTAATTATTGTTTGATTGAGACTGGCATTAAGTTCAGCATACGAGCCCGAGAGAATGAAACCCGAGAGATAAAGCCGAGGATGACGTCAAATTTACAACGGACTGTTAACAGTCTGTTTGGTAACAACATGCGCCGCATCTAGTAATAGAGATGCGACGCATCCTATCCTGTACAATGTTTTATTTCATATTAATTCCAGGCTCGATACGACGCATCTTTTTCCATATGATGCGTCGTATCGACTGACCTGATGATTTTTAATTTTATGTTTTAGGTTTTATTTTCCCTAACTACTAATGTATTATGCAAGTTGAACTTTCTTAACTCAGGTGTGTAAAAGTCTAGGTGGTATTATAGATTCCTGCACTTTTTGCGGATACATCATTCATGAAGCTTTAATGTTCTAATCCACAAGAAAGTTGATCTTTGCTCGCAAACGCATAATGGAGGATCATTCCGAGCAAATATCAGGGAAGTTTTTCTGTTCTAATTCTTTTATTTTCCAGTTTTTAATCTTTTGAAACAAACAACGAGGACGTTGTTTAACTTAAGTGGGGGGATGGAGAATTAGAACACTTACTTGTCCAAACTTTTTCAAATATGCTTAAAATACGCTTAATATATCATAATTTAAAAATTTTTAGCATGTTTTTGTTTAAGTCTAAATTACATAGCCGCAGACATAACACTATTTTTGCCTAAAATCAAAAACTTTAGTGTGCTGGTGACTTGTAAACTTTAGAACTTGGCTTGTATACTACTCGAGACCACCATAATGAGTATTATCGATATAATTGGAGTGACTTGTCTAACTTGGTAAAATTCTAGGATTACACCCAAAAAGCCTTTATATGTTTTTTGATATTAACTAGCTACACCGGTTAGTTAACCCCCGTATAAACCCTTTTGTTACTCTCATTTTTAGAGTAAGATACCCCTAGAAAAACCTTCAGAGCCATTCCTTTCATTTCTTACACCTTTATTAAAATGTTTCGTTACACCTTAGCCTACCCTGTAGATTGAAATCCGTGGTTAGTTACTTTAGGCAAAGTGTGTTTCCTTACATTACCTGTGTTCGCGTGCGTAATTCATTACCTTTGGTTAGGTCGGGAAATTGCACAATGCAATTGGAGTGAAAGTACATATTGTATATTTTTAGTGACTTGCTTGAACGTCTTAAGAAACATGAATCGGATGTGTACTACGATTATATGGTTGTATTTAATGCATAGGTAATTACTAGTGATTTCATAGTTTGGATACTAAACGTGTCGCTATAGAATGAAGTTTGTACTTATAGAGTTAGGGAAGATCGTACACGGCCCTACGAATGGTATTAAGGAATACAACCCATCATCCACACAATTGTAACAAACCAATTAACCGGTAAAATATAGCTAGGGAGTAATGAAATCTAAGTAAACACACTTTTCTCCATATAAGTTTCACAACCACTTTTATTTTCTTGTTATTTTATTTTAATTGCATTTGTAGTTATTTGGGTTAGTTGACTAGCAACTAATTCCGCCCACTCTTCCAAATACCCGAGATTTTACTTGCTTTCCTAAAAATACAAAAATACAAAAAGAATCATCCCTCACCCTTAGACCTAATTAGATTAGCTTTCAATCCTAACGACACTATTCCCCGAGAGAACGATCAATCCCCCGGTACTTGCCACTTCACTGTACTACATCGGTCAGGTACACTGCCTGGTGGGGATTGCAAGCTTCTCAAGATCCATTGAGAGGTAAAACCTATTGCGTAGGTCGCAAACCCCATGCATCACTGGGCATCTTCTCACACAATATGGGTACCATCATGACAAAATCCCTTGGTTATTAAGGGCACTTGTCTTGGAAAAAAGTTACTTGCTGAGGCATCTTTGTAAGAAGTATATGTAAAAATAAGCATATTCTTTTATGTCACCTCTATAAGCCACAACTTATTATCTGCTTTATTATATACATAACACAATTTCTACGAAGCACAAACTACAAAATTCATAACAACCATTATTTAGTCAAGCCGTTTACAGATAAGCTCATATTTCACATAGAAACACCTCTGTGAAACCTAGTAAACTGACTGTGCAACTACTCTATCCATTCCAGGATAAAACCTCATTTGCCTTTTTAGAGTTAGCATTGCACATTTTAAATAGCTACTTAATTAATTTATTTCTTTAAGTTTGTAATGAAAATTTCAATCAAATATAGTAATGGTCAAACGACTTAAATTGCGACTGCGACATCGAAATGCAGTGTGCTATGAAAAAGGAAAAAAATGTGTAGCTTGATGTATCCCTAAATTCGTCCAACGGCAGGCACACTGGTCATTCATACTGATCCTTCTTCTTCTTCTTTTGTTGTCATATATGCAATTCCCTCAAATACTATTTAAAGGATATACTAGTAACAACTATTATAATTATGATTAACAGCCAACTTACAGATTTTGCTACTATTAAAAGATAGTGTGATAAATTGACTTGAATAAGCAAACGCACCAATTATGCTTCTAACCACTATCCAGATAAAGTTAACATGGCAACTTCAATAAAACTATTAGACTAGCCGAATCATACAATAAAACACTACTAGAACCTGAAACGAAAAAACAAAAATTACGTCGCTTTATCTTTGATCAAACTGTTGGGAAGCTTCCCCGCTACTACTACCTTCTCAACTTGACAGGTCTTTTTAAAATGAAACTTTAGAAGCTTTAGACGAACAGTAGATAGAATAACCTCAACCACCTTTTCTTTATTTCTCTTCTTTTGCTTGAACAACCTCGAATTTCTTTCTTGCCAAATAAAATAAGTAGTGGTCACCGCAAACACAAGCTTAGAAACAACAGGCTTGATGAGCTGAACGCCTCTTGGCAATGTAAGTTAACCAATCAACTATATAATCTAGAGATGAAGTAACATTAGACATACCCGCTTTCATCTTTACACTAGACCAAACATGCGAGTAAAATAGGCATTCAATAAACAAGTGGTCATGAGAGTCTCGAACTATCACAAAGAGGGCATTGAGACGGGTTTAAGTCAGTCGAATGACCAACATCTCGTTGTCTCAATAAGTGATTGGCCCTGAAACGGTCAACAAAAGCCAACCAAGGAATTGGTTGGCTAAAGTCAACTATCTAAGAGCTCAATGCAAGTGTCCAAGGAGAGTATAGAAATATTCCCGGGTCGTTTAAATCCCAGTGAGGTATGAATTGTGTCGAAAAACGAATATGAGATCAAGTGCTTATGAAACGGGAATGGGAAAGTGAATTTGATTAGAATTAAACTACGGGATTACAAATGAAATTTAAAAGCAAACACTACAATTGATTACTGAAATACGTACACGTTTACAAATCTAAAAGATACGTATACGTTAATAAAAACGTACACGTACAAAAATAAAAGTGAAAACGAGAATCTAAAAATGCCTAGGATATGAAAAACATATTTTTACAATCTAAATGATAAAAGAAAATTTTGAGAAAAAGAAAAATAATTTTTTTGACTTTTTAATTAATTATTATTAATTAACTAAGATTAATTACTAATTTAAATTACCTAAAAATGAAATAAATAGGAAAATAACTTGGAAAAATGAAAATTTAATTTGGAAAAATCTAAAATATTATGAAAATAATTTGAAAACTGAAAATCTATTTTTTTTGGCTTTTTCTTAATTTATTATTAATTAATTACTATTTAATTACTTATTAAACTAATTTAAATTCTAATAAATACTAAATGGAAAGTGGAAAATCTAGAAAAATTCCTAAAAATACTTTAAGTTACTAGAAATTTAATAAAAATATAAAAATATATTAGTATTTAACAAAAATTTAAAAAGAAAATTAAAATTAAATTGTATTAAATAGAAACTATCACTTAATATTAAAAAGGGTGATTTTTGTGATTTTCTTTTTACAAACCTATTAAACAACCAAAATGATGAAACTTTTGTGAAGGGAACTTTTCTGGAAAAACTCAATAAGCTCAAAAAGAGCTTATAAGCTAAAACAGTTGACCAAGTGTTGACCAAAGATGAAAATAAGCTCAAATAAGCTCAAGTGGGGTCCACTATAGTCAAATCAGAAGCAAATAAGTTAAATGAGTACTTAAGAACCAAAATCACCAAGATAAGCACACTGAATAAGCTATGAAATGAAATTAAGCACTTTGGTTATATGGTTCTGTTACAGAAAATGGGACAAACTTGGGGGCTTAATTAAGGTGGGGTCCACTGAGCTAAAACCTCAAACAACAGATGAAATGACAAGCTGGCTTGGTGGTGAGCTTGTAGAAACAAGTGTCACACAAAAAGTCCAACTGAGAAGCTCACAACAAGCTTGTGAAGTGGGCTCAAGTGACTGAATACTCAGTCACTGAATGAAATGGGACAAGCTAAAGGCTGCTTGCAGCCCTAGCAAATAAGCTTGAAAAAGCTTGAAGTGAATTGGAACTAGAAATTTGGTTGCTTAGCTTCACAAAAAGCTAAGTTACACAAGCTGAAGCTCAAAGGAGAGCTTATGATGAACTTGTGAACTGGACCCCCTACACTGGTTTGCCAGTGTAGTGAATTTGTTTCATTTGAACAAGTGGACCAAATAAGCAAGTGTAAAAAGCACTCAATGAGATGAAAAGCATTCACACAACAAGTTAAGCATGCAAACTTCACAATTCAACCAAATTATCACTAAATGATCAACTATTAAATCCTTTGCAAGCTTGTGAACCTTACCAAAAAAACTTGTGCACAGGGCACCATTAAAAAAAACAGCTTAAGTGGTGAGCAATTTTAAGCAGTTTAACAAGCTCACAAAAAATCAAGAAAATTAATGTAGCAAGTTCACCAGCCAAATATTGATATCCCAAAAGCACTAAATCAAATTCCTCAAATTAAGACCTACAGAGAATTCTAAAATTTATTCAAAAAGTTTTTCTTGTGAACTTTTGACTTTTTGATTTCTGAGAGAGATTTGACTTTTATGAGATTTGATCTACTCTAGATTTCTGAAAATGATGTTTTAAGATGAAATGAAGCTAATTTAAGCTATTCTAACTATTTATGCAACTATCTAAGTGATTATGCAATGCCAAAATCCCAACAGTGAATTTGAACAAGAATCTAAAATTGATTTTGACTTTTGATCAAAAGGCACCTGGTTTTCAACGTTTGACTAACTTATTTTAACCTAAAGTGACATGTTGAGATTATATGTAACCACTGAAACAAACTGTAACCCACATAAAACTGCAAATCCAAACACCCCTTTATATATGACTTATTTTGATTTTCAAAGCATTTGGAGATTTTGATCCATGAAATCATAAACTGAGCTTATATACAGGTCTAAGAAATTAATTTGGGCATGAAATCTCATTCATTAACAACTTAAACCTAAGAATCACTACTAAGCAATAAATGACAATTAAGTAGAACTAATGAAAAACTGTGAGACAAATGACAAAACTGAATCAAATAAGCTACCAGTCTCCTAAATACACTGAATAAGCAAAGAT
>LBNU01007841.1:0-11292 GCA_014162995.1 Artemisia annua
TGAGATATGTGATATGTAGGTTGGATAGAGATCATCGGGCAGTAAGCAAAACAGAAAGTGATATAGAGTATTCGTATGCTAAGTAGGATACCTAAGTGCTCATCATCGGGACGCGCGCGGGAGAACCGATAGCGAAATTCAGAGGGTCCCTTTAAGTATTTGAAAAAGAACTATGGATTATAGTCTTTCATATACTGGTTATCCTCTAACATGCTCAGTCGGGCAGGTAATGGAATACATACTGATGCAAAGTTTTGATCGACTGAACTAATATGAATGTAGTAAATTTGCATCAGCTACAGTGGCTAGGTGTAATTATGCCTATTGGTGGAAGATGTGTGCAATTTCCTTGGGCCATCCCAAGATAACAAAACTTGCCATTTACCAGTTTCGACATGGAATCTGAATTTGTGGCTTTAGCTCTGCTGGTAAAGAAGCTTGATGTTGAGAACCTGGCTTCTTGAGATTCATTGTGGCCCTA
This sequence comes from Artemisia annua, assembly GCA_014162995.1. Taxonomy (NCBI): domain Eukaryota; kingdom Viridiplantae; phylum Streptophyta; class Magnoliopsida; order Asterales; family Asteraceae; genus Artemisia; species Artemisia annua. The sequence goes on from LBNU01007841.1 coordinate 482, forward strand.
AACCTATACACCCATTTCTTATCCGTTTGATAGTGCTGCTTACATTGCAAAGGCCTTATGAGCCAGATGTACAAATGGGGAAGTCTAGACACTTAGGTGTCAGGCATAGCATGATTCGTGAGCTTATCGATGATGGGGTGGTATCTATAGATTTGTTAGATCTCAACAAAACTTTACTGATCACTTGAAGAAGGGTTTGGCTAAGACCTTGGGTTTTAAAGTCTGCTAAGGGATGGTTTAAGATCTATTAGTCACGGAATGCAAAGATACCAACTCCCTCTTAAGGAAAATTGGAAGCTGATTCAATGTGGAAAGTTGAACATTTGTGGACTGAACACATGTTTTAGTATTACATCCCAGGTTGTGCTTGTTACCTTGCTGGAAAGGAGGATGAAGTCTTCACTTCTTTAATGGTTATTTTCTTTGACAAAGTGCTGAGCAGCGAGCATGATTAAAGATGAACCACCTATTACGAATGTTGATAGTTTTGCCGCTTCAGGAAGCTTTGACTTTTAGCTTTTACAACATTTATGAATTGGATATGGACACATGGCTTGTAATAGTGTCAGGAGTATTTAAGTGTTTGAAAACTTGTGTGTATTTTATCTTCAGGTATTCAAATGGTTGATGGGTTCAAATTATTAGAACACCCCTGATTTCTCGAATATTAGAACGTATAATGTACTAATGTGGAAATCAATCCTCAGGATATTTTCATTTATGCACGTTTTGTTTTTATGTTTATTTTTTTTCATGCCAAAGGAAGTGAACTAAATTTGGGGAGGATTTTGGAAATTTAAGGCACTTGAAGGGATGAGGTTCACACCTGGTAATGGGTTTGGAGTACGGGTGTACCCCATTTGGTCCATGCAACACCTGACTCCATTGTGGTTAACTAGTGATTCTGCTGAATCTGCCGCTAGTCAAGACTCTGGCTGGGCTGACTCCTGCTGGCATAGACTACTGCTGCTGGACTCTACTGCTGATCCACTGCTAGTGTTTTTAAAAGCAATTGTCCCACTGCTACGTGGTTAGCAGTTCCCACTGCTAGTGTACAGGCATCCCCAACTGCTGTTAGTTTCCAACTGATAGTGTTAGCATTACCACTGGCTAGTGTTATTGTTTCCATGATAACCACTGATTCCTACTATTAATGGAAAGTATTATGATATATTTAAAAGGCCGTCTAAATATGCCATAATTCCATGCATAGGGTTTTGATGTTATTCTCTATTATAATATAGAGATCCATAAACACATCTGGCATGAATACGATCAACACAAACCCTAAACACTTGAATACGATTAGTGTCTTGATTTGTGCCTAAACAAGAACATCACTTGTCCTTATCCCATAGAGATATTCGGTACAGGCATAGGGTGAATAGTTTCTATTGGAAAGTGATACCTACGATTTCATTGAATATCCGGACCTCATTGATTATCTTAACCCCTTAATCTGGAACACAGTCAACACATAATAACCAACAACTCCAATAGTGACCTTAAAATGGATCGATGTTGCTCTCCCATGTATTCCCAAGGACAAAGTTGAGAAATTGGTTATAAAAGTGTTGGTGAAGGTCTATCGTACACCCATCTCGTGGAAGAAAACCTCAATAGTTCTCGTGAATATGTAAATATTCGAAGGGACACTATTACCTTACGGCATGAATTCGAAAACACTCGCAAGTGGTTGAAGCATACTTTACCAAACGATGCTTTTGAGGGGAAAACATTAACAAAAATTCTTAATTGGTTTGCTGATAAAGCTGAAAAGACTGTAAAGCGGGCCGAACTTCTAGACTATAATGAAAATTAACAGAAGTTCCAATAGAAAAATGATGGGGAACAATTTTTTTTAAAGAGTTGATTGCTTCCAATTTAATGTACCAAATTGCACAAACAATCTTTCTTAGAGAGCAAGGCAATGCAGCGCTTAGCATATAGCAGTTGTTTGCGCTTTTAAATGGCATTAATGTAGATATGTTCTCTGCTTGTTTCACCAACATACCACGAGTAATAAACTAATAACAATGAAATGGCATGAAAGAGTGATAGACACACGTGAGGCAAGCATCAAGGGTGCACCCAAGCTTCTTAGTAAGACTACAAAGATAATGAGAAGACTAGAGACATTTGAACTACCAATCATGGATCATGATAAAATGGCATATATTGATCAGTGGCGTATTTATCTGAAGCATTCAATTCCTTAAGGTATGCTAGAGCTCATAGAATATGTTTTGGTACTCCTTTATACAAAGTCCACTTAATGAATGGGTCTAACGTTGTATAAATATTTTCTTCAAATCGTTTTATGTTGTAAAGAGTCAAAGTGGAAGCACTAAAATGATTTGAGTATCGTAGATTTGATAATTATGAAATGATCATATCTTTTGTAGTTTGTAGGGTGTCAGGTGTGAGAACTCCAATTGTGCGAGGTTAATGTGTTCTATTAACGGCGTATTTGAGTCCATATACTGGTCTCGTCAAGGTCGAGAATAGTGTTGTAAAAAGCGTCTACCAGCCACCTCGACTTTACACTAGGCAGCCAAAAAAGCAGTCAACGCCGGTCAACACGGTCAACACGTCAGTCTATGGTGGTCAACGCCGGTCAGCGAGGTTTTAAGATTTAAGTTAGGTTTTTCCTTTCAATTGGTCGGATTTTTTTTAAATGGCGTGTAAGAATAAAATTTGCGATGTAATTGTTGTAGATGAGAAAGATGAGAGACATGAGATGCTCGCTAAAAAAAATGAAAAAAATAACTTTACTTACGGAAAACCCTAATTAACTAAGTGAAAGCGTAATTTACATTTAAAGCCCAATATCCAATGTTTTTTTTTAAACCTACTTAGTTATTTACGCTAAAGTTTATTAATGTACATATAATTCTAAAACTTATATATGTAATACTACCTCCGTCCCTAAATAAATGTCCATGTTTGACTTTTAAAGTCTTTTTTGTGCATCTTTGACCTTAAATATTTTTAGTTATGTTACATAATACTTGATAAAAATTATACCAAATTAAAATATATATAAAACTCAATTCATTCATATATTTTGCATCAAGTATTATATAAAATAAACAAGAATATTTAAGGTCAAAGTTTAATAAGTAAGACTTTAAAAGTCAAAATGGACACTTATTTAGGGACGGAGGGAGTACTATATTTAGATTAATGAATTATTAATGATTACATAAGTCCCGAACAATATGTATATAGTCAAACCCTAACACATGGGCTTGGGCTTAAACGATAGTAATACTAGTCTAACACAAATAAACCCACTAACAGCCCCTGCAGTTGGAGCGGGAGTAGAATGAACACTTAAACAGTCTCGAAACTCGACAAACAAAGCAGAAAGAAATCCGTTGGGTGAAGATATCCGCAAATTGATAACGAGAAGGGACATGCAAAACACGTACATGTCCAGCAACAACTAAATCCTGAACAAAGTGAATATCTATCTCAATATTGTGCGTTGATGTTGCAAGAGATTAGAAGAGAGATAAACTGCGCTAACATTATCACAGTAGACAAGTGTAGTAGAAGACAATGGCGTGTGAAGCTCGCACAAGAGATTACGTAGCCAACAAGTCTCAACAACTTCATTGGCAACACTACGGTACTCAGCCTCAGCACTGGAACGAGAAATACTAACTTGAAGCTTAGAGGACCAAGAGAGTAGGTTGTTGCCAAGAAACATACAATACTCAGAAGCAAGGTTGCAAAAATCGTGAATCGGTAGTCAGGCGGTCGACCCCCCTGTAGCTTGTAATCGGTCTAGGCGGGATTAATCGGATTGGCATTTTCGACAAGTTTTCTGTATTTCCGGCAAGTTTTACATATTTTCGGCAAATTTTAGGTATTACTGGCAAGATTTTTCTTAAAAAAAGCATCTTGAAATAGATATAAACAACAAGTATAACTTATTAAACAATTTTACGGCGAGTTTTGAGAATTTCTAGCAAGGTTTGAAGGTTTCGGACAAGCTTGTTGACCGTCATTAATCGTCGTTGACCATGGGTAACCGAGTTGTTTGACCAATTTACACAAATCAGCAAGGTTGGTGACCTTGTAGCACCTAATCGGCGATTAATCGGCCTTGTAGGCCTTGTTTTGCAACATTGCTCAGAAGTAGACCGCCGCCTAGTGGTAGGGTAACCAGGCCAATCAGCATCAGAATATGCAACCAAAGAAGAGGTCAAAAAACAACTGTAAAACCTTAAAAAGAACCAATACACTTTGTTTCATACGAGTAAAACTAAACCAAGCAAACCGGTAGTTGAGCGTTAGTCGACTAATAAAACCGAAACAAACAAACCACCCGTCAAGCTTTAGTCGACCGAGAAAACCAAAAAAATGAAACATGATTTCAAACCTTTATTTTTGGCTCTGATAACGATATTTAGATTAATGAGTTGTTAACAATTACATAAGTCCTAAATGTTACAAAATAATGAACAAGAAAGAGAGATGTAAGGAGAAGAGAGTCATATTATTGATTGATCATAATAGGATACAATAGAATGTATTTATAAGGCAAAGGTACAAACCCTAACTTGTTAATCAAGATTAGGATGAATAGACATAAGCCCATAAGCCCATAATATTTTACAATACTCCTCCTTGGATATTCATCGTTTATTATACGCCATAGACTGCCTCATTAAAAACCTTACCAAGAAAAAACCCAATGGGATAAAACTTGATTAAGGTAAAAAGAGTGCAGTGTGTATAATACTCCTCCTCAAATTAATATATATCTTTCAAGCGTTGAAGGCCGATCTTCCAAACCAGTTGCTTAAACACTTTTATTGAAAATGATTTTGTGAATAAATATTTCCTTGATTTGAGCCATGCACGCGGCATTGTCTTCGTACATTAAGGTTGGACTTCCTTTGACAGAATCGAGTTCGTATTCTTCTTTCGATTGGATTCATAAAGTGCAATAAGTTCAACATGGTTTGATGATGTAGCACTTAAAAAATGATATAGACATACATTCCATAAATTATTGATAACGCTTCCCTTTTGATGTCCATTTGAAGATTATGCCACGCTAAAACCTTACAAGATAAAACCCAGTTGGACAAAAATCTAGTGAAGGGAAAAGAGTACATTATTTCTTCATACACTTAGGGATATTGCCTCGTCAAAAACCTTACCAGGAAAACCCAGTGGGGAAAAAAACCATGGTCAAGGGAAAAAGAGTGCAACACGTATTTTCTTCCCGTGATTATCGAATCACTCCAACTTTAAGAATACCAACATAGTAAGTGTCTTGATATAATAAACATGTTTAATTATCGCATGAACAAAGGTTCTACACATATCGTTCTTACATCCATAAGGATTAAATATATGTCATACATCTGATTCAAGTACTTTCTCGTACTTCATAAGTTATGCAATGCCAACAAATTCAAAGGAAATGATATAATATATCATGTATGACCACGGCGAGAACTATCAATGTTTCATATAGATTTAAGTATGACACTTTCAAAATTTTTGTGAACATCATCTTTATAAGTAAAAAAGAGACTTTTCAACATCATGTGACCTCATAGCCATGAGCGTCATCTATCAGCATAAAGTACATTTAACATGTTATTTCAAATTTCTTAATGCACAAGGAATTTATCCTTAAGATGTTCAATTCATAAATTAAGACAAACTTTGTCTTCTATTTCAAATTTAATTTCTAAGCATTTTATCACTTTCATAAACTTTCAAGGAGTTTTCATTGACATACCATAGTCAAATTCATATATCCTTATAAAATTTAATGGGCAGACATAATCTTTTCATGTCCCATTTTTAACAAATATCGACTAAGGGCGATTGTAACAATTCTGCTCATAGTCCTTGATCTCTTACAATGATTTATTCGGTTTGATCAAGTTGTATTCTCAAGAATTTTTCTTATATGCTTTAAGCATTTCAAATGACGAGACATGCTTCATGCATTTTATATCCTTCTTGGAATCTCAACATCAAATGAGCTCTTACTTATATTCTTTTAGACGCATATTAATATTTCTCATATTGCCAGACTTATATAATATCAAAATACTTATTGGATCCACTACATGACATCAATTTCGCTTTCTTATAAGACATATATTAATCCAATAAGTTTACACATTCATGTGTATGGACTTCAAGTCCTATATGTCTCATCACAAGATACTTCAATCTTTCACTAATTACTTTGCGTCTTTACATTATGACCAATCATTTTACAACTACACTTCTTGCAAGATTATTCCCAAGATCCTCACTGTTATTATAGCGGTATTCTGTGATAAATTCGATATCTTGCGCATCATTAGATACGATAGTACTATCAACGTCGATTCAATTCCTTTTCGATTCCACACTTTACTAGACATTTATATTATATCATTTATTGAGATCTCATAGTTATGATATACATGAGGTTCTTTTAGAACTCTTTGTCTAGTTTCTCAGTACGAGATATTATGGGGTCTTTATTACCTCGATATGACCATTTTAACTACTTGCTCCATTTATGTATCATTCGAGGATTTATATTTGGAATCGATTGTTCTATCACGCTGTAGGCATGCCATAGAAATATTACCAATCATTGGTTGTCCAGTTGGGACACAAATATAAGTTGGAGCATTAGTAGCGTATAAAAGATCTAGTTACTCTGTTTAGGTCACCAAATATGTCTGGCATTTTCTAGATCAGAAAAATGAATTATATTTTGAACTTCAAGTTCATATTCATTAGTGTTGTGAGGATCAACATTTACATTATTATAATTCATTCCAAATTCTTGCTGCTCATTTTCTTCCCCTGAATGAATTATCATTCTCAATATCCCACATTGTGCGTTGTGGTGGATTCACTGTAAACCGCACAATTGCATGACTCTTAGATGGGAGATATATGGTTCGTGACCTAAAAAAACCATTCAATGGGGAGGAATCATTATAACTTTTGGCATGATGCAAATTCATGTTCTATCATTTAAATAACATGCCCCATAAACCATTAATTTTGCTCTCATAATTATTGGCTTTGTAATTAATTGAAAACGTTTATAAACGCTTCAACAAAAGCATTTCGCTTACCAACATGAGCTCCAAGTGTTCAACATTTGTTTCATTAATTACCAAATACTTGGAATTACTAACCACCATTTTCAAAAATATAATATGGAAAACGTGCTCACATTCTTATAAGCAGAGCCACTAATCACGCTAACTTCATGTTGCATCTTTCATGATCATTTTGACGATGCATCGATTTTAAAATCAAAATGATCTAAATGGCACTTATATAGGCCTATAAATATCTCTTTTGGATATTTTTCAAAATATAAGGGAATGAGCCCTTACTTTAATTTGATGGTGGTAGGTGAAGTATTAACTTCTATTGAGAGCAATAAAGACAATGAAAAAATCATTGAAGAAACTCATGGTTCTTTTATATATTCGCATCATCATTGACTCGGGATAGTCCAACCGGTACTGCAACATGATAATATAATTTTTGGCACATAAACTTATGTTATGGCTTGTCGAGGAAGATATAAAAGAATATCATGTATCTTTAATACTTAACTTCGTTTCTCATGACAATTTTATATTTATTTTGTGGAGCAAAATGCACTTGCACAGATTTTTAAATCTATGAATATAGTGTGTAATATCTTTGACACACTTGTATTTCATATACATCACTTTGCATTTTTGCATAAATAGCATTTTTGTTTGCTCCTTTCTTATTGTATTTTCGCCACTACTAGTGGTTTGTCATTGTCATACTACCTCGACCATAGCATTTACCATGATAAATGATCTTTAACCATTTATCGTTACATTTTCACATTCGCTTGAAGGAATGGAAATATTTATGTTGCAACTTGAGGTTGCCAACCAATTTCTTTTAACACGACAATATGGAGCAAATTTAGTAAACGGGTTTATCGTGTTTATTCAAACATACCCATTTCTTTTATATCAAAGCATCGTTCTCGATATATGAGTATATTCGAGGCATTAACCATCTCATCGCACTTTTTCTTTTCATCATTCAGATGTACTACTTAATATTACGAAAAATGTGCTCGCATTTGCAAGAATCTCTTGCTTATGATGGTCAAATCTTTCTTTTAGATTTTGACTTACATTTAACGGATCTTTCACCGTTATATATTTTCTTTTTTAATTCAGAACTAACACTGAAATTGTGAGACCGAACTCGCTTATGTTTTTTTTTCTTTAATGCAGCTTGATGTGCATACAATCATAGCGAGATTTTTGGGAATATTACTTGCTTTTGTGTGGTAAAGTATCATTGAGATCTTACCATAATTTAACGAATCTTTCATCGTTAAGTATTCCCTTTTAAGGTCCTCACGAAGAAGACGAGGTTCTTCTAAAAAAATTTTACAATTAAATAGATCTTAACATCAAAAGTCCACACAAATATTAGTAACAAAAAAAAAATTGATGTTTGAGAACTTCAAATCGGATATGTGAACAAAATCAATATTTCTAATTAGTCACATAATACGCTCAGTATAATGACAATATAAGAATTTTTTTAAATAAATTATTAATAGTCACAACGTCGACATAAAAACATCTCAAGCTGGAACATCAAATAGCAATTATAGAAACTATAAGAATTATTCATTAAAAGCCTTTATGATATGTAACCAATCATTTAACCAGTTATATTATGTCATAATTAACATGCCTTTAACCAATTATGTTACGTCCAAACAAGAGTTATATAAGCTTGGCATATTGATATTGTATGGAATAAATTACTAAAAGCTAAATAAATTAATAATGATATCACAAAACAACAAGCTGTTTCGAAGGCTATATATATGGTTTTGATTCTTTCTTGGTAATTACGATAGAACATTTATTTATCGGTTTGATAAGGATAAACTTTTATCTAGATCAGATCCATAATAAAACTAAAAAGAAAATAACGACAACACATTTTCTTGAGATCAAACTCAATATGCGATATAACTAAAGCAAAGTAATACTTATACGAGATGGTATAACGATCAAAACTACTGGATCTCAAAATCATTAATAAACAATATGTTATGTCACCTATGCTTTATTTAATTAAAAGGAAAACTTTAATTGCCAAGCAACATATCACAAGAAGCCACAAGTAATACTACGCGAAGTATATATAATACTTTAACGAATTATGCTTTCTCTCAAATATGAATACTAACACGTAGCTAGTAAATTACAATAGAACATAATTTAGTTATATGAGATGCTTGCAATACAACTATATAAGAATAACATAAATTAAGTGATGTAAGAACTGTCACATAGATTATTCATGAAATCAGAAATCATGATACAACCAAAACATGTAAACAACTAGTTTCAAATCCTTAAGTTGTTCTTTAAAATTTTAAATCCTTTATTTTAGCTTCGGCTCCATCAATTAGTTTTATAGAGCTAAATAACTTGCGGCTTTAATCAATTAAACTTGTAATTGTTTCCTAGCCAATGATTTATCCAAAGTGATTAGTCGTTACAAAATTAATAACACCAAATATTCCTCTTAGTAAAAACCAAATTAAGTTTATAAAAACTAAATCATACTTTCCAAGAATACAAAACAAGATCTCAGATCAAATTAAAATTAAAACAATGTATATTGTTAACACAATTCTAAGTACAGAATTAGATCACCCAACGTCATGTAGCACACATCCTTTTTTTCATTCATTATAATATTTTTTTCTTATAACCATAAAATCCTACGGTAATAAGGCTTTACTTGTTAAGTGTATGGGAAGTGATTTGCACACTTTCAATTCTTATTGGGACACTTCAATGTACAAGCAGTTAAAGGAGGTTGTATTTAAAGTACAATTGCCTGATGCATGCATTACTCTTGTTAGGGTTTTATCCCCAGAAGGTTTTATCCTTGTTATCAACTCTTGGATTCGGGTTAACAAAATCTGCTTTCGCGGTCTGCGTCAGCTAGCATATAGAGTTTGTTAGTATCCCGAATGGTGAATGGTGCAGAAGATTCAAAAACCAATAGTGTAGGTGGGGTATGGTCGGGAGAGTTTATGGATTTGTTATACCGAAAGTACTTGCAAGAGTTACACTATGATAGAAGCACTACATTTCTTGATTGTAGGTGGGGTAGCGATCCACAAAAATCATGAGGATAGCAATTATGGAGGTTCAAGATCCTTCAACACACTACCATGTTAATACTGCAACAAAATGTTTCTTCTTCTTCTTCCGTTTTATTTCCTTTGGTTTTGAACATTGGTTTAGATTGAGGTACGCACCCATAATTTTTTATCTATTTTCGAGAATGTGCACTCATAAATATTTAGCATATTTCGTGGTTACTTTTCAAAAATTTCAGATTTTTTTACACTAACAGTAATTTGCTTGCACAGTAAATGCACGTGTTGTAACACCCCAACCCGAGAAGGGCTAAAGTATTAATAATGGAGTCAAATCAGAACACAAGTGAAATGGGAATACATAAATACAATAAGCAAAGGTTACCAAGTTACAAGGAGAACTAAACAAAATACAAAAGACTAAAATAACAATACAAGGCCCAACTCTCAAAAGTATCTAGTCACTTCTAAGTCCAGCCCAATACTACAAGGTGAAGTCTTCTAAGCCCAAAAGTAAATTCTTCATCCATAACCCAGCTTCCTACTAAAACTGCCGCATGAGAAAAGAAATGCGGCTGAGCTTAAAAAGCTCAGTGAACAGATATGAAAGTAAACAAGCACAACAAGA
>LBNU01007841.1:11468-50608 GCA_014162995.1 Artemisia annua
GCTAGAGTACATAACACTGGTGCATCAATGTTATGGTTGTGGCTACTCCACAACAAGTAGCACCTGGGTAAAATACTGAAGGGTCAAGTAGTCAAGGCCCAAGGGTCAAGTCAAGGTCAAATGTTCAAGTCAGGGTTCAATATCAAGTGTCAAGGTCAGATCAAGGTTCAAGTCAAAGGTTCAAGATCAAGTGTCAAGATCAAAGGGTCCATCAAGAGTTAAAGTGTCAAAAGTGAGAGGTCAAAGCCAAAGTTCCAATCCACAAGGTTCACTATTTCAAGTTCCAAATCCCATAGTTCATATATTAAAGGGTCAAAACGAGAGTTTAAAATAAAGTTCACTTCAGCAGTTTTCCCATCACTTGGTTAAAAGGTTTGTAGTTTAATTTCATTTAAGGGTTTATAAAATGGTTCATTTAAAAAAGGTTTTCCAAAAGGTAACATTTATAAAATGACCTTTAATACGGGTTTGCAAAAATGTTCTTTACAAGTGGTCTTTATGAATTTATAACAATCTCATGGATAAGTGATCATATGAAAAGTGTCGTTATCAATTAGATTCTCCTTTAAATGTTTTCATATCATATTTTAGAAAAGAAATTCCACTTCCCGTTATATTATCCCAAAAGTATCCCATGTCTCCCAAAGGTTCAAAGGGTTATGGTTACACAAGGTTATTGAATGGATAATAAGAGTTCAAGGGTTAACAATAGGATCACAAAAACCATAGAGCCAAGGTATAGAGGGTCACTATTCAAGGATTAATGTAAACGGTCAATAGCAAGCGGTCAATAGCAAATGAGCAATAGCAAGGATCAATAACAAGGATCAATAGCAACAGATCAATACAGGGGTCAATAGTAAATGATCAACAGCAAAGATCAATATCAATGATCAATATAAAGAGGATCAATCAATCAATAATAAGGAGAGATAGAGAGAGAGAAAAAGTCAAGAGAGAGAAATGGTTGTACTCTTACTGAAAGAGTACGGAATATCTGTACCTTATACCAAGCCAATCAGACCAAACTAAGAACCATAGAAAATCGAGGGTCACTCCTTCTTCACACCTAAGGAGTAGAAGCCGGGATTACAAAGGATTACAGTTACTTTTAGTTTACCTTTCTATTTTAAGTAACTTTCTATTTTTAGTAACTTTACATAATTAGCAAGTTTCCATATTTAGCAAGTTTCCATAAATAGCAGGTTTCCATATTTAGTAGGTTTCCATATTTAGCAGGTTTCCATATTTAGCAGGTTTCCATATTGGGCATATTTTCCGAGTGTCAAAATATTCTTTTAGATTGGTATTATCATATTATCAAGATCTCATGTTCATAAGTATCAAGAATTCCGTTTTGGAAAGGTTTTGTGAAATTAGGGTTTCGTGAAATCATCGAACATGTTTTAGGGTTAAAGGTGTCAATTTCACAAGTAATGGAGTCACATATGATCACATACTCATATAATACATTAACTTAAGTCAAGAAAGTCAAACAAGCCAATATTACACTTCACACCTTCATGTTTACCAAGTTTTACAAGTTAAACCCTTATAATTATATAATTTACAATTAAGTCCAAGAGAATTCCATATTTACCAAACAAGCACATCATTTTACTAAAATTCAGAATATTACATCAGATCACACACATAGTACTATTCAGCCCCTCAAGTTTCAGAATTTACACAATTAGTCCCTTAAGTTTATAAAACTTATTAATTAAATCATAATTCCATAATAATTACACAATAAGCACATAAATACTCAAATTTGCACAAAACACTCTCAATATCATTATTTACTCAAAATAACTCCAAGTTTCCAGAAATTACAATTTTAGTCCCTCCTTTTCTAATTATTTCAATTTCACATAATAATTAACAATTAAATACATAATAGGTCCTTATAATTATGAAAAACATCCAAACAATCCACAAACTATTTTTACCACATTTCTAACAGATTTATAAGAGTTCTAAATCAGTCCACCAGTTTTAGAAAATTACAAAACAACCCTTACACTTTTATATCCAATTCGTTAATTACAAATAATAACCAAAACCCTAAAAATAAATTCCAATCATTTCACCATAATTCCAAACAACCTTAAACAATCATTCAATGCACAAAAACATGTTCTAAACCCTAAACCTAGTTCCATACGATTTATATTTTCTACTTATTTCTATTTATTTATTTATACGATTACATATATAATTCACAAAATGCATTTAAGCCATCAAATAATTCAAACAACAATTTTTATACATTCCATATACATCATAGAACACCATAAAAATAGCAAATCATCACCCAAAATTCGTTCATGCAAAGTCCGAATTATTTTCATTTTATTTAATTAATTATTAGCGAAATAAACATAAATCCAAAAATCATGTTCCATGCTTCCACAATCATTTCCAGTATTTTTCTATGATCAAACAAAATATATAAAGTCCATAAAAATTATTGTGCATGCCCATAAAATTCAATTCGAATTAATTAGTGTTTTATGCATAATTAGGGTTTTTAATTCGCAAATAATTTATAGATCGTGTGGGATTCGATTTCATAATTTTATTTGAGTCTTATATAATATAAATAACATAGGAAAAATACCGTGGTGATTTTAGAATGAGTGGAAGAAGGTATACGAATTTTATCACCATTAGCGAGCCATAAATGAATAAGATAAATCCTCACGAGCACACGACAAATCCCACAACCTTGAAATAAATTTTCACAGACCATGTATGATGTGAGGAATATGAGAAAATTATTGAATGAATTTTACACAAGTCGTATGAAGGAATTCGATTAATACCTTTGTTTTTGCAATAATTTTGACAAACGATTACACGAGCCTCCAACAATCAAAACAATATTTTTGAGATGATTTTTAGGACCTGAGAATGCCACAAAATAATGGGGAACCTCCAGAAATTCGTTTGTGGGAGGTACGAATTATGGAGTGGTTTTAGGTTTTGTTTATCTTGTTTTTAGTTTGAACCGTATAAAGAGATTTGGAAACAATAACGGTGCCTCAATTGAGCCGTGATTTTGGCTGTTTGGGCTGTCCAAAATCCCTTAATTTTAGCTTTCCAAATGTGTTTGATAATTATCTTGTATTTCCTTTATATAATTTGTACAAAATATTTAATTTCTTTGCTAACAAAAAAAANTAACTCGTCGTCCGTTGGTTGGTTTCCTGCTAGGCTTCCCATCACTGATCCTAGCTCGGAGAAAGAGATTTTTCCATCGTTGTTCACATCGAGTTTCTTGAAAACTTGCTCTAGTTGTTGTTCCTTGGTTTGTTGACGAGGTACAACGGGCAACGTTGTGTTTGTGGAGATTGTTTCTTCCACCATAGTAGTATTAATATTCTCTTTGGTCGTGTTCTTGGTTTTACGGTTGAATAGATTCTTTAGACCCATGTTCGGTGTTTTGTGTATTTGTGAATATTGATGTGTGCGTGTGGTTTAACATCGTACATATGGGAGAATTTTTAACTGATTATATAGGTTATAGGGATACGTAGTTCAACATTACCTAATTTGTATTTGTATACATGTAGGATTATATCCCAATAATTTTACTGTGTGGATTCAAATACTACATCAACAATGACACTTGTTTAAAAATATTAAATAAACTAAATTATTTTATAAAATAAAATTAGTTCTAAATAAAAGAAAGTTAATCATGATAATTAAAAAAATTAAGAAATTATTAATGTAAACTAACATTTAAACATAATCACTTAAATTTATTAATTGTATGTAACAAATGTCCTGATGAAAAAAGTTAGAAAAAACACAAGTTAAAAAAAAAAAAAAAAAAAAAAAAAAAAAAAATTATAAATCATATGGAAAAGATATAATGATCGGTATAAAATATATTAATTCATATTCAAAGATACTTCTTACTACCAAATCTGTCGTTAAAATTTTTATAATCTTTGGTATATTAAAAGCTTAACCTACCATGTGGGGCAATTACATCTAGAAGAAGTCTTTATATATAATTCAGTTTTTACTCTATAATTAGCCCCCCTAACTTGACCTCAATATTAAATATTATGCCTCGTTCTTTCTTTAATGCTTATATACGTGCTAAACTACATTCTTCATACCTGGTCTTGAAAATCTTTCTACGCTTGACTTGAAAATCTTTTGACATACCTTGACACCACATGTAAAACTCTCTTGTATCTTCTCGATTATCTTATTATCTTGTTGTGCTTGTTTACTTTCATATCTGTTCACTGAGCTTTTTAAGCTCAGCCGCATTTCTTTTCTCATGCGGCAGGTTTAGTAGGAAGCTGAGTTATGGATGAAGAGTTTACTTTTGGGCTTAGAAGACTTCACCTTGTAGTATTGGGCTGGACTTAGAAGTGACTAGATACTTTTGAGAGTTGGGCCTTGTATTGTTATTTTAGTCTTTTGTATTTTGTTTAGTTCTCCTTGTAACTTGGTAACCTTTGCTTATTGTATGTATGTATTCCCATTTCACTTGTGTTCTGATTTGACTCCATTATTAATACTTTAGCCCTTCTCGGGTTGGGGTGTTACACGTGTTATCTTGTGTTCAAGCTAGATCCGCTGCTGTTACGGGCACAAAAAGGTAATATACAAACAAATAATACTCACATAACATCAACTCATCAATTATAAGCATAACAAGAAAGCAAACATCATCGATTAGCCGGTATATACCAACAAGGAAACATGCATCACAAAAGAAACAATAGTTAGTACTCATCAGTTGCTACTAACTTTAACAAAATATTCTTACTTATTGCTCTAAATGCAAGCAGAAACAATTCTAGTAAGCAATCTGAAACAATTTAAACAAGTTTCAATTTGAAACATGAACTCGCAAAAATCTAAACAATTTGCAAGAATTTTCTTGCACCAAATCAACCAAACACCAAAATACAAGCATGTAACAAATCTAACTAGTCCAAAAAGATAATTATCATGGTACTAAAGATGAGAGATGTTTTATTTCAAAACATAGAAACAAATCCTCGAATCAATAAAATAAAAAATTTACCAAATCAAGATTTAGTAACATCTGACGTCCTTACTCCACTCATCATCATAACCTTAAACTCATCCAAATTAATCATACCATCACCATCTTGATCAACTCCAGCAATCATCTTCTTGCACTCTTCAATGCTATAATCTTCATGCAAGCTCCGCATAACCCTCAGCAACTCTTCAGCCGTGATCAAGCCGTTTTTATCAACATCAAACATGGAAAACGCTTTTTCTATAAGCTCCAACAACTCACTAGAATCGACTTTTGTATTCAACTCGATAAACTCTTCCAAGTCTATGAACCCGTCCCCATCTTTATCAACTTCCATGATCATTTTTTTTAACTCGTCGTCCGTTGGTTGGTTTCCTGCTAGGCTTCCCATCACTGATCCTAGCTCGGAGAAAGAGATTTTTCCATCGTTGTTCACATCGAGTTTCTTGAAAACTTGCTCTAGTTGTTGTTCCTTGGTTTGTTGACGAGGTACAACGGGCAACGTTGTGTTTGTGGAGATTGTTTCTTCCACCATAGTAGTATTAATATTCTCTTTGGTCGTGTTCTTGGTTTTACGGTTGAATAGATTCTTTAGACCCATGTTCGGTGTTTTGTGTGTTTGTGAATATTGATGTGTGCGTGTGGTTTAACATCCGTACATATGGGAGAATTTTTAACTGATTATATAGGTTATAGGGATACGTAGTTCGATATGATACCTAATTTGTATTTGTATACATGTAGGATTATATCCCAATAATTTTACTGTAAGTTTGTTATGGTCATGGATTCAAATACTACATCAACAATGACACTTGTCTAAAAATATTAAACAAACTAAATTATTTTATAAAATAAAATTAGTTCTAAATAAAAGAAAGTTAATCATGATAATTAAAAAAATTTAAGAAATTATTGATGTAAACTAACATTTAAACATAATAACTTAAGTTTATTAATTATATTTAACAAATGTCCTTATGCCACAAGTTGGAAAAACTTTTTTTTATAAATCATATGGAAAAGATATAATGATCGGTATAAAATATATTAATTCATATTTAAAGATACTTCTTATTACCAAATCTGTCGTTAAAATTTTTATAATCTTTGGTATATTAAAAGCTTAACCTACCATGTGGGGCAATTACATCTAGAAGAAGTCTTTATATAATTCAGTTTTTACTCTATAATTAGCCCCCCTAACTTGACCTCAATATTAAATAGTATGCCTCGTTCTTTCTTTAATGCTTATATACGTCCTAAACTACACGAGTGTTTTATCATGTTATGTATGTCTTAAACTTATATTCTTCGGTTGTTAGTATAAGCTATATTTTTCTGCAGTTAGTTTGATTCTTTTGGTCGTTAAGATAAGAGATATTTATCTGAAGTTAGTTTGATTTGGGTGTATTTAACTGAAAATGAATTATAATATTTGTTCCACGTGTTCATGATTCACAAATACACTTTAATAATTACAAAAGATAAGTAAAAAANAAAATATATTAATTCATATTCAAAGATACTTCTTACTACCAAATCTGTCGTTAAAATTTTTATAATCTTTGGTATATTAAAAGCTTAACCTACCATGTGGGGCAATTACATCTAGAAGAAGTCTTTATATATAATTCAGTTTTTACTCTATAATTAGCCCCCCTAACTTGACCTCAATATTAAATATTATGCCTCGTTCTTTCTTTAATGCTTATATACGTGCTAAACTACATGAGTGTTTTATCATGTTATGTATGTCTTAAACTAATATTCTTCGGTTGTTAGTATGTATAACTGTATAAGCTATATTTTTCTGAAGTTAGTTTGATTCTTTTGGTCGTTAAGATAAGAGATATTTATCTGAAGTTAGTTTGATTTGGGTATATTTAACTGAAAATGAATTATAATATTTTTTCCACGTGTTCATGATTCACAGATATACTTTAATAATTACAAAAGATAAGTAAAAAAAATTAACACGTTTGGTTCACATTTTGCACATAGTTTTGGTAGTTTAGGAAAGGAGTGCACCATTAGATAGTGCATGAAAAATAATCCTCTTTGTTTGACTAATGTTGAGACGATAAGATCACCTTTGATGAATTTAAGTTGATTATAATAATAGAGTTATGCTCAAAAGAGAAGAAAAATAAAAATGAGAACGGTGGGAAGAAATCACAACCACACATTTTAGATGCATCTATAAAAGTAGATGCGTTTTCTCTTAAACTTCTCATTCTTATTTGATGTGTGGCTAGAAATCATTCTAATTCTTCTTATTTTAGTTTTTCTTCTCACCGAACCAATCCAATTAGTATGCAAGGAAATAAAGTTCATGATAAGAATATTGATATAGTTTCTTTATTAACAATACCAAGTGTTACATGTTGTTTCGTTCTATTTATTCGTATGAATCGGTATATGCATAATACAGTACTATACATACATTTCACACTTGTGGTTGTCGGGAGATGAACATACAACCACTTGAGCGAGGAGAATTTACATTCTCATGGGCACCACTAGACAATTACGAGTAATCTATACTACTTATAATAGAGGAATGACCCTCTCTCCAAAAAATTAAGATGTACAAAAAATGATGCAGGGTTTACAACACCTTAAAGTAAGGAATTTTCATAATTACAACAAGCAAAGCTTTGTGTACAACAAAAACAAGCACAAAATGAAATTCAGACCCTTTCTCCAAAACAATCCTATGAATTATACATTGATAGCATTAAAAACACCCTACACCCAATATTACAATCATTTAAAAACAATGTACAACCCTTCATTAAAACTCATGTATATATGTACAATTAACTTTTGCACAACTAAATATATAAATTGATTGATCAACAAATACCATTAATGTAGTTTTTAAAATACCCCTTTAGGTGAAAAATACAAGTTATTAAACCTATTGTACAAACCATCCACTTTCCGGTTCATCAATACATATAATCCCTTAGTAATATACTCGAATAAAACTGTTTTGACCGAGATTAATACCATAGGTCGGAGCCCTTTTTCGTCAACATCATTTACTTCAGTTCTGTAACAAATGCAAAAATATAGTTCTTGAGCCGATGATATTATTAACCAGCATCATAACCTCGAAACCCAAGAAAACATCGTGACATAAGCAAACTACTACAAAATAGTTCGCCATATCATTATATGTTCTTGAGTTTCAGATGTGATGATATTGCGTTAGAAATGAAACTCCACAAATCTTCATAACCAAACAGAACTACTTTTGTTTATGAATTGTTACGAGTATGGTCACTTCTAAAACTCAAGAAAACATCTTGGATTTAAGAAGTTTGATAAACCTTAGACGTGTTTGTAAGTTTTTTTTTAGTGCAAAAGGTGAATTTATATATACTTCCAAATTGAGTACATAATAACATCAAGATTTTGGACATCTCCCAAAATCTGATACAACAATACAAACAAACATCACTTACATTCTAGCAAACAGATACTGAAACAACAACTCTAACTAGCAGACTGATACTTTCACCTTCTGATCTTTTCTTATTCACCTTTATATGCACTATACCATCCAGCATACATTTCCAGCTTACCTCCCTACCTCAATCACTCAACCAGCATCCACAGTAAAAGAGGTAAGAAAGGTTACTGGCTTCACTGGGAACCCGTACCCTTCCAGTCAAGAGCTCTTCTAAGCAACCTACATTTCCATCTTTTAAGAATGGCTTCAGTTGCTTAGAAACACATACCTTGAGGGAAGCCAACCATTCCTCCTGTGGTGATGTATTGAGGGGACCAAGAAGGTTCATCTTTCACACCTCTCTATTCCCCCCATCATACACCACCCAGCCAAGCCACTTACCCTTCACAGTAACAACCCTACTTTATGGTACATCTCTCCAATGTAGACCTCCTTCTTTCACCATATACTCACCATTTCCTCCCAAGGCCAAATAGCAAGTATAAGGGTACTAGAAAGGTACAGTCATATCAGAGAAACTCCAAGGTACAAGGTATTGTAACACTGCAGTGGCCTGCATTTAACTCTGACTATATGAAAAAGTATGTCCCAAACACTCCTTTCAAAGGCAATGTTTAAATCCAGAGTTACACTCTTCATGAACATTCAATCTAAGCAATATTCTTTCCACATTCTTTTATCCCAGCTTAACTTCCCATATATCAAATGCTTCTTGATCTTGATCTGTCTTTACCACTTTAAGTCCACAAAGCTTGATTTTTACATTACTTTCAATAACCGTGCAAGTTTCCTCCCATGTTCTGCTGCAATTTTGAAACAACCTTCTATTCCTCTCTTGCCATATTATGTAAACACTAGCAGCATAGACTAACTTTTTAACAATGCTCCAAATACTTTTCTCATTGGGCAATGCAATAAGCTCCTCTAGTACTTCCTTCTAGCTATTGGTCACACATTGTATTCTGCTCTTCCCTTTTATTTTCTGCCATACCATACTAGAGTAGTTGCATTTGAAGAATAGGTGTTCAAAACAAGACAGAATTCTGAAGTGGTATCCTAATATGAGCCTGAGGTGTCCAATCTCTCATGCATCAGAAGCCATAAAATGAATGCATGTTTAGGAATGATATTGGCAAACCAGACAACTTTACACCATCTTATATTTTCTCCTTGACCCCTCAAGTCTTTCCATGCTTTATTCACACTAAATTTCACCAAAGTTTTCTTATTATGCACCCATTTAACTTCATCAACCTTGTTAGAGATTAGTATTCTATTAGAAGCCTCATTAATGACAGGATACTTACCACACCATTCATTTGGGAATAGAATGTGTCCATCACTGCTCAACTTATCAACTGTATCATTATTTAGGAACCCAGCACCGAAAATTTCTCTTCTAGTTACAATCTTGTCCAAGGGGCCACCATCACACCAAGTATCATGCCACACATTAGTTGTTTGACCATTACCCAAACAGTGCCTAATAAATGGTCTAACTGTTTCTCTAATGCTTAGCAGCTTATTCCATCCCCAACTTGCACTTTTATCTATACCTTTTATCTATACCAATTTCCCAAATACTTCTATCTTTTAGCCTGTAAATGTTCACCCATTTCACCCATAATGAATCCTTCTTGCTTGCTACATTCCATAAGTGCTTGACCATCAAAACAGTATTCCATTTATCCAGTGATTTAAACCCTAGTCCACCTTGTTCTTTAGGCCTACAAATACTCTTCCAAGCAATTTTAGCCTTCCCTTTGACTTTTTCTCCTTGACCCCATAAGAAATCTTTAAGCAATCTATCAATATCATTAGTGACTGTCTTAGGAAGAAAGAACACATTTGCCCAATAATTTTGCATAGCAGACAATATTGAAGCTATTAATTGCATCCTTCCTGCATAAGACAAGAATTTGTTTTTCCAATCACTAATTCTGTTCTCGACTCTCTCCACAAGATTCTTACAATTAGTAACACTTAATCTTTTAGTAATAAGAGGCACTCCCAGGTATTTGACTGGCAACTTGCCAACTGAGAATGGGAGGATATCCAAACTACTTCTTTTCACTTCATCACTTATGTTGCTATAGAACAATGTACTTTTACCCATGTTTGGGTGAAGGCCAGAGCACCCACTGAATTCATCTAAAGCTTGCTTAATTACCATTACTGATTGAGGATCACCATTACAAAGAATCATTAAGTCGTCAGCAAAGCATAAGCTTGTAATTCTCAGAATCTCACATCCTTGGTGATATTTAAACACTCCCGATTGATTGATTTTTCTTTGCAGCATCAAAGTTAGAACTTCCATCACAATAGTAAACAAATATGGAGATATAGGGTCACCTTGTCTCAAGCCCCTCTCCCCTTTAAAATATCCATGGCTTTCACCATTTACACAAATAGAAAAGGAAGCAGACCTGATACAAATCATGATCCAGTTTATGAATTGACTAGGAACTCCAAATACAACCTGAACATCTTCCAAAAAGGACCAGCTAACTGTATCATATGCTTTCATAATATCAATTTTTAGAGCACACCTTTCCTTACCATTCTTACTTCCATAACCCTTTAGGAGTTCTTGGGTGAGTAGAATGTTATCAGTTATACTTCTCCCAGGGATAAAAGCACTTTGGTTTTGACTAATTATTCTGCACAACACATGTTTCAGTCTATTGGTTAGGATTTTACTGATTAGCTTATACACCACATTGCAACATGCAATTGGTCTATAATCAGAAACTTTTGATGGAGTTTTGATTTTAGGAACCAGTGAAATAATAGTAGCATTAATGTCTCCCAAAATCTTCCCAGAATTGAAGAATTCTTTAACTGCATTGCATAGATCTTCTCCTACCACTGACCAAGCAGACTTAAAGAATTTTTTTGTAAGTTTTAGAGATGACAATATTCGTATTGTGTGATTTTGTTTTGTTCGATTTGACTAATGAAGAAAAGGGTGCATCTGGTTTATTGCAAAGAAGATAGAGATTCTTGGTTGTTGTTGTGACGGCGTAGGTTTAGTATATATTGCAAAATATTAGGGTAGTTTAGTTTTGGTGCTGGGCCGAGTATAAGGCATTACAAGTGGGACAATTGGATTTTTGACTGGGCCGAATATCTAGATTTGGTGGCAACTACTTTTTTCTTTTTTTTTTAGGCAACAATTCCATTAAAAACAAAAAAGAACAATACAAGAGAATCAATGCATTAAATGTCACTAATACAAACAATAAAACAAATTATACAAATATTCAAACCCGATTGGACAACGGGCCAAATAGGCTTGAGCCCGAACGGGTGCGGGCCAAACGGGCTGAAGCCCGAACAAGCACGAGCCCGAACGAGTACGGGCTAAACGAAATTCTTGATATCCCTAAATTTAATTTCAAAAAGAACATGATAAACTAAAATACATGATTCACCGGAAAATTTAATTTCAGGGTACCCGCCGCTGCAACGCGCGGGTACCCTGCTAGTAACTAATAAGTTACAAGTACCATCAATAATCAAACCACAACTATTCTCCCAAAAGGTTTAAATCACCGGTCAACTAAATATTTGTGATGAGGATTGATATCATTGGAGCACTGCTCCAATGGTGAAACGATAACTGTTAGCATGTTTGGTTAACATTTATATGACAATTGAGCAAACTTTTACACTTTTGTTATAATCACACGCACTTTTATTGAAAGAACAAAAGAAAATTAAAGTATTTGTTCTTTTATGGTAGGAATAACTCATATACGCGTACTAGCTAGTGGATTTATGGGCAAAAGGGCGACCAATCTAAACCAATATTTGTTCCACTACATATATATCAAAGAATCTAGCATAATGGGTCGGCGTATGTAAGTTGATGACGTATAGTCTACACCGGGTCATGGACCCGTTCGGTAAACAATACCGACGCGATAGCTCACAATGTGTGGGCCATAACGTGCGTAAATACGTAGCTTCAGCCCACGAGGCCCAAAAGCCCAATACGTATTTATGGAACGAATTATAGGATATCTTCTAAATTGGGAGGATATCTACCAAATCTCCGATATGGGCGGATACGCCTTGGAGTAAGGAGCAAGTAACCCTTATCGGTTACTTGCCTATAAATAGAGGGAACCTAACTCTCACAAAGGTACGATTACTCACGTAACTCTAAATCCCTACAACCTTAACTACGATTACTCACGTAACTCTAAATCCCTACAACCTTAACTACGATTACTTACTCTCACGCCGGAGGATAATCGGGGGAAACAATCCCTCGATAAGCCTAACGGTGTTGTTTCATTCTTAGTGCGCAGGTTCCAAACGACATCAATCAATTGATACGAAGGAAGGAACTCAAACAAGGAAAGCCCAACTTTTGTATCAACATAAGTCTTAGCTGGCAAGGTCACATATTCATTTTGTTCTAGAGTCTTTCAGTATCATAGGGACAGAGCGGAAATTTTAAGTTAAACTTAAAGGGAATTGTAAGTCAAAAGTATTCTCGAGCTTATTTTTGAAAATAAATGAAAAGAAACATGCTAAGATATCAAAAATANTTTTTAATACATCGCTTGGCCAAGAAGCATCTGGTCCTTCCAATATCGAGTTGATTTGAAAGGATACCAAATAGTCACATCTATAATGACTAATATACGTAGTATACCATTTCTAGTAACTTATAAAGACTCCTCAAATAAATGACACAAAAACAAAATTGTTAGTTTTTGTTTCTTTCCCGTCGTTTGTTTTTTCAGAGCTTTTATCTCTTCATCTGCAAACCATGTCTGCAGAAGAAGAGGTACATATAAGCTCTTCATCTGCAAGAATAAGACTGTTTGTTTTTTTGTGCTATTCGAGTACTTCTTTCCTAGACTACTTTTTGTGCTATTGAAGTACTTTTTTTTCTTTTCCTTTTTCTTTTTCACACGTTTTTTATGTTTTGGTTCGCTTGTTACCGTTTTGGTACATTTTCGACCGGTTTTTTATATTTCGTATGTTTTTTTACGTTTTTGTCCGTTTTTTTAAGCTTTCATCCGTTATTTACGTTTTCGTCTGTTTTTTTATGTTTTCGTTTTTTTATGTTTTCGTCTGTTTTGTTATGTATTCGTCCATTTTTTACGTTTTCAATCGTTATTTTTACGGTTTTATCTGTTTTTTTAGGTTTTCATCAATTTTTTTTTACATTTTCGTTTGTTTTTTACGTTTTCGTCTATTTTTTTTTATGTTTTCACGCATAAGGAAATAGACTCAAACGTCAAAAAAAGACTAAAACGTAAAAAAAAGACGAAAATGTAATAAAACGGTCGCAAAAGCTAAAAGCAGACGAAAACGTAAAAAAACAAACGAAAAAGTAAAAAAAAAAACGGTTGAAAACGTAAAAAAAACAGACAAAAACAGATGAAAAAAGAAAAAAAAAAAAAAAAGAGTAAAACGTAAAAAAAGGGACGAAAACATAAGAAAATAGATGAAAACGTAAAAAAAACGGGCGAAAACGTAAAAAAAACAAGAAGAAAACGTAAAAAACAAACGCAAACCTAAAAAACGAGCGAAACCATTAAAAAAATAGACTAAAACGTAAAAAATTGACGAAAACAAAAAAAACAGACGAAAAGGTAAAAAAGATAGACGAAAACGTAAAAAAAAGGCGAAAACGTAGAAAAATAGAAGAAAACGTAAAAAATGGTCGAAAACGTAAAAAGCGGGTGAAAACGTAAAAAAAGGATGAAAACGTAAAAAACAGACGAAAACGTAAAAAATCGGACGAGAACGTAAGAAAACAAATGAAAACGTAAAAAAACCGATATTGAGAAAAAGAGATGTATGGTTTGTGAATGAAGAGGCAAGAAGTGAAAGAAGAGGTAATAAGAGGAAGGAGATGTCTGAATTTTGGAAGAGGAAAGAAGCTCTTTTGTCTGAAAAAAACAAACATGTTCCTCTGCGCGCCCGCAGAGGAAAGAAGTGAAAAGAGGAAATAAGAGCTTATTTTGAAAAAACAAACAAGACCTTAACAACACAAAATATATATTATGTCATTTCTTTTCCTTTTAATTTCTTCAATTAAAGAGCACATAATTGTATTTCTATTTCTTTATTATTCAATTGTTTCTTTCCTCATTTCATTACATCATTTCCTTTCCTTTAATGAAAACTTGAGAATTGAGTGTTAGCGACAAATAGGGGGTAAAGAAATACTATGACAAGTAAATTGATTTTGGCGTTGTATTTGATTGTTTGAGTTTTAAAAATTCCTTCACTTTTAACAAAAGCTATCAAGAAAATAGGGTTTTATCTTATAACGAATGAATGAAATGAGTTTGATTTTGGGTGTCTTAACACCCATAAGTCAACCAACTGGATCCGTTTTTGAGCGTTGTAATTTTAAAGTTTTTTGGTTAAAAACTTAGCATCACACGTAGCATATTGCTACTGCTATATGTCAACATAGTCCATTGGTTTTAAATAAAACGTTAGACACTTGTATCATCCATTATTATCAATTTATATAATAGTTACTATTCATATCATCCATTATTATCAATTTATATAATAATTACTATTCATTCTTATTTAATTTTTTTTATTGCACTTATATCACATAAACATTAATTATAACCGGTCGCAATACAAGTACGTAAATTGTGCAAAAGAGATTTATGATGTGTTATTAGCAATGTTCTAAAAGCCGGTTTTTTAATTGATCCGGTCGAGCATCGGGTCACAATTCAACAGGGTTTTTCGTTCAAAATCGGTTTCCGGTCACCTAGCCAGTTCACGGTTCAACCGGACGTGTCAATCCGGGTTTTAAAATACTGGTATTAGTTTCCAAGAAAGATTACTGATAAATACATTTTCTTATAACTATGTAACAACTAAGATAATAATGGGGCAATTTCGTACCTCTCATCTTTTTTGTTAGAGATTTCATATATACCAAAACATGCATTAAAAATATTATATATTATGCGTTCAACATTTTCATTTTAAGTATATGTAAAATTAATCATGAATGTAGGGTAATATATGAAATTAATCATGATAATTAATTCATTCGTAAACTCTATTTAGTAATAGTAACTTTTTTTTCATTAAGATATTAACAATGATTAAAGATTATTTACATACCAAACTTTTTTTACATATCAAGGGATCAATTTTCACTATCCATATTATTTGATCTAATGAATGAGATTAATCCAACAGTTTAAAAAACCCACTTTCATAAATTTTTTTTCAAATATTAATATCTTTCAAACCGTTTATCGTTAAGCAAAAAAAAAATATACCATTACGACGAACATTTAATTATTCTTCTATAGATAGCACTTTGATATACTTTCAACAAATTTTTTCTTCTTGTTTTTCACTTTTTTTTCGTTACTGAAATTTGAAAAAATCACATATGATTAAACACTAATTTGAATATTCTAATAACATCACTTGTGATATTAGTGTTAAATCACGTATGATATTAGTTTGCTATAGCCTCATACAATATCTTCCTACTAATCCTCCTACACACACAACAATATTATATATTTTTTCTCCATTCATTCTCTCTCTGCATCCAAACCGTCAGTTATGACATTTGTTAGGATCTTGTAAGTAGGAGAATTTGTAGGAACATGAAGTAGGAGGATTTATCATTTTTCTAGTTTTAAATCATGTATGATATATCATACGTGATTTAATACTAATATCACATGGTGATATTAGTATATTACATATTATGTGATATTAGTATATTACATATTATATGTGATTTAACACTAATATCACATGTAATATTATTAGAATATTTAAATGCGTGTTTAATCACATGTGATTTCTTATGCAAGTTTTAACAACGAAAAAAAATTAAAAAAAGATGGAAAAACATGAAGAAAGGTGATAAAAATGAAAAAAAAAATTGTCGAAAGTATATCAAAGTGCTCGTGTATAGAAAGATAATTAAATGCTCGTCATGATAGTGTAATTATTTCCGCTTAACAATTAACGGTTTAAGAGATATTTAAATTATAAAAATATGTAAAATATTAAAAAAAATTTAATCTTAGTTATTGATTTCTTTTTAGATGAAGGGTGTGGATGAGTCCCTTGGTATGTGAGAAAAGTTTAGTATGTAAAATAACTATCCTCTAATTATGTTACGTGCGATTGTATTAATGCATAAAACATCTAATTAAATTGATAAAATTGTTCTTCTCACTATTTAACCAAAGGGATCTATGTAATATGTTAACAATTGTAACTAGCTGTTAATATGGTTTAAAAACACTATGCTAAAAATAAACTCATTACTTTGTACAACCCAAGTTCCGTAAACCCCAAAAACTCCATGTAACACCATTCAAAGGATCCTTCAATAACTCAAAAAATTTTGGTTATTATTTATTTGTGTAAATTGACTCGGAGTAAATTTTGGTTCTACTCTACTTTTACTCTATAAAGAAGAAAGAACCATTCAAATCGAAGAAGCAAAAACCGTCTTTCCACCATTTTCATTAACACCATTATTCACCATTACAATACCCCACTACAACACTGTCACTCTCGTATCCATAACACCATAAAGTAGTTAGGTCACTAAATTTCGTATTAAAATATCAAAATGAAGGGACGCACTATAATATCTATATTGGTAAAATTAATATGCGTTCATCGACCAGTTGCTATTTCATCGAATGATCTTATCGGAGTTGCTCCCGAAGGCTTCATATTTTTGAGGTGCAACTTCATATGAAACTAGAAATCAAGAAAAAANAAAAAAGTACTATGTTAATTACAAAGAAAATGTCAAAGTAAAAAAAACTTAAGTGCTAATTACATTACGAGACAAATACTTGTTACAATAGGTTAACAACTTGTATGAATTAGTGATAATAGAACCGTATGTCATGGTAAATCTGTATACATGATGATATATGGCCATATTATGACTGCATAATACTTGTATCAACTTGTAAGAATTAGTTCCACCACGATATATGAACAAACAAAATTTTCTTTCTTAGACCAATGTGGGAACAAAAAACTCCATATAAGCTATCAGAAAACAAAACATTTGTTGGCGTGATATCTAATACTAATAAAACCCAATAATATTTTCAAAGTAAATAAAGCATCTTACTCTAACACCGAATCATTTTAAATACTTTGTACAAATAAAAATAACTTTAATTTCAGTTTTACTTAAAGCTTTAAAAAGTTACATAGACAAAACGACATCACTTTAAGCATTTCCGTTACCCTTACTCTTGTTGTATCTATAACCTAATTAAGTTATGGTTTCAAGTTTTGAAATGTGAATTTAATCAAAATAAAGGTACACACACTAGTCTTTAATCAAATTTCAAATTTATATATAACAAGTTGAGTTTTCTTTGACCAGCTAAATGCAAATTTGCATCAAGTATGTTGGTAGAGGTATGAGTATGTTTTCTTACAGCTTAAAAATAACCAACAACCATTCACGAATCACAAGTAATTTTAGAATACTAACATTTGGTTTTGACAAAAAACGGAAAAGACTTTGTGGAAAGTACATTGATCGATATGTAGTAAAAAGATGATCATTGCAATGATAGTGGAGTAATTTTTTTCATTTAGTGTTGTTTTAGTAACTAATTTTCTCTTAAATGAAAAGTAAAACTAAAAATTATAATTGATTGAAAATGAATAGTTATCCATAATTTGTCTCTCAGTGCGTTTGGTTAATGGGAATGGAAATAAAAAAATGGATTTCATTCCTAATAAATTGTTTGGTTGGTGGATTTTATTTTGAGATATGGGTATGAAACCCATACAAATAGGCAAATCTCATACCCATCAAGCATGGTAGGTTTACAAACCCATAATGATTCTCATACCCATAGTGATTCCCGTTAACAAACCAAACGCCCCCTCAATCTTTTTATTATTCTATGAAAGTCCAATTCCAAAATATTGACAAACTTAGAGACCGTTTAGTTGGTGAAAAATTTCTCATTTTTCTAGGAAATTTTTCACATGAAAAGGGAAAATTTTAAAATTCGTTTAGTTGCACTATTTTTCAACAATTTTCAAAAAAAAATGAAATTCTCATTCTCTAAATTTTAATTATAAATTTGAAAAGCTCACTCTACTTTTCTCACTTTTTTCATTCTCATTTTTTTATACGTCCTCGTCCGTTTTTATACGTTTTCATCCGTTTTTAACCATTTTTAAACGTTTTCAACGTTTTTATCCGTTTTTATACGTTTTCATCCGTTTTTATACCTTTTTAACCGTTTACATCCATTTTGTACATTTTCCTCCGTTTTTATATGCATTTATACGTTTTCACCCGTTTTGTTGGGTTTTAAGTAACTCTGCTTCTAATAATATCAAACTGCTGCTGACTGACTCTGCTGCTGGAATTGTGACTCTGCTGCTCATATTGAAGAACTCTGCTGCTCAGAGTTAATTATAGTATTGAGTCATGTATTTATGTTAATGATTGTATTAAATATTCTATATGTTTAGAATATCGTTTGTGTGTGTAAGAAGTCTTTGTAAACCGTGTAGGGTTCCTTGTCTATAAAAGGAGATCCCTAGGGTTAGAGAATGTACGTGTTAGAAAAGTTGAATTCACTTCAAGGTTGTAAAACCCTAGCACTGTAAGAGTGCTCGTATAATTAATATATTGAAGTGTTTAGTGTGATATCCATTGTTCTTGTGTTCATCTTAAGTTATATAATATATTCTGCGTATTATATAAGTTTCTATTCAAGTCAGCTTCTATACTAGATCGTTTGCTCAACTGGGATCAACAAGTGGTATCAGAGCTTGTGATCTAGAAGCTGTGAACGAGAAGAACTCAAGTACTTCTAAAGTCTGTTCATAACAACAAAAGTAGCCATGGGTGATGACACACATATGATTACTGCATCCAAGATCCCAATGCTCAAGCAAGGAGAGTATGAGCTTTGAAAGATTCGCATCAGGCAGTATATGCGCATGATTGACTACAAGATGTGGAATGTGGTTCTGGATGGTGACAAGTTTCCTAGGGTCGTTGATGGGAAGGAGTTAACCATCAAAGCCAAAGAAGATGAAGATCTCAGAAAGCTGGAGATCAAGACTCTCAGTATTCTTTAATTGGGAATACCTAATGAGTTTCAGGTTGATTTTGAACACTGTGAATCAGCTAAAGCTCTTATGACTGCTGTTGAGTCAAGATTTGGTGGCACTGAAGCTACTAAAAAGTCAAGGAAGAATGTCTTGAAGCATCAATTCGAAAACTTCACTGCTCTAAGTGGTGACAATCTTGATGGCACTTATAACAGGCTTCAAAAACTTATAAGTCACTTGAAGCTTGTGGGTTACATAGTTCCTGAAGAAGACATTAATCTCAAGTTTCTCAGAAGTCTTGCACCAGAATGGAGCATGCATACAGTGGTGTGGAGAAACAAAGAAGAATTTGAAACTATGAGCTTGGATAGTCTGTACGACAACTTGAAAGTATATGAAACTGAGATGAATCTCTCATCTAGTTCATCTACTTCATCTTCTGGAGCTCAAAATATAGCTTTTGTGTCATCCAATACATCTAACACTTCAGATGCTCACTCTGCTGCTAATCACTCTGCTGCTTATGGTGTATCTGCTGCTAGCACTAGCAACTCTGCTGCTGGTTCTAACAACAGTGATAATATGAGTGATGCTGCTATTTGTGCTTTCTTGGCTGATCTTACTACAGGTACTCAAGTGATGAATCAAGATGCTGATCATATAGATCCTGATGCACTTGAAGAGATTGATTTAAAGTGGCAGATGGCTATGTTAACCCTAAGGGCAAGAAGGTTCTTGAAGAGAACTGGGAAGCAGCTTAAGTATAAGCCTCAGGGTAACTTGGGATTTGACAAATCTCAGATGGAGTGCTACAACTGCAATAGGAAGGGTCACTTTGCCAGAGAATTTAGAGCTCCAAAGAAGATTGTAGAACTTCCAAAGAAGAACGATGCTGAGTCAAAGCCATCTACTGCTTTGGTGTCTTGTGATGGGTTAGGTGACTATGACTGGAGTGACATGGCTGGAGAAGAACCACATCAAGGGTTCATTGCTGAAGTAAAGACTCCAAAGAAAAACTTTGCTCTAATGGCCTATGTTTCTTCATCATCTGGTTCTGACTTTGAGGTATCCAATGAGTCAAATGATTCTATTTGTTCTTTTAAATCTTGTGCTGACACTATAGAAGAACTTAAATCTAGGAATGAAAGTCTTAGGCAAGAAGTTGAGTCCCTAAAACTTGATAACTTATGTTATAAAGTAGGAATTGAAAATGTTGAAAGAAGACTAGAATATCTTAAAGAGATGGAGCTTGAATATGTAGATAGAATTAATGTACAGGATGGTGAGCTTTTTGTTAAAAACACTGAGATAGAAACACTTAAAAGAAAATTAAAAGAAGCTTGCAGATAAAGAAAAACATATTGTAAGAGTTGAAAAACATAAGTTTGCTTCAACTGCCATAAATAATACTATTCAGTGTCAATTAATGAGAAGAGGTAGTGGCATAGGGTATACTGAAGTAGCTCCTCCATTGAAAAGTGTTTTTGCACCACCAGGAAAGGAGCTATCCTTCATGAGTAAACCAAAAGAGATCAAACCTAGTGAAGAAATCAGTAATGTGTCTATTCAAACAACTAGGGTTGAAAATAAGTGGTCTGATGCATCCATCATTGAAGATTGGGTTTCAGATAGTGAGGATGAACAGACTGAGCCAACACAAAATGTTAAAAAGGAAGAAATTCCTAAAGTTAATGAGACTAGAGTTAAACAGGATAGGTTCTGAAACCTATGCTAGGTCATAATATGTATAGAAAAGTAGTTGAATATAATGAAGTACCTAGACATCACATGGAGAGGTTTACTAACAAGCGTAGGGGTAATCAGAGGAATTTCAATAACCTAGTTTCTCATAAATTAGGTAATGATTTTCAATTGAAAAAGAAGGCATGTTACAAATGTGGTAGTTTTGAGCATCTAATTGCAGATTGTAAAGTCTACCAAAAACCTGTTTGGAACAAATATACAAGAGTGAATCATCAAAACTTTTCAAAAAGGACTCACTCTCCTTCCAAAAGACAAATGGTTCCAAGAGCAGTGTTATTGAGATCTGGTGTTACTAGATCAATTATAACTGCTCAACCAAACAGGCCTTTTCATAATAAAACAACTGGTCCTACTGCTACAAGAAAAGTAGACTTTGCTGCCAAGGCAAAAGACTCTGCTGCTGTTTCAAAAGCTGACTCTGCTGCCAAGGCAAAGGCTTCTGCTGCTATTTCAAAATCTATAACAGATACAGTTGTTGGAAATCATTTTTATGCTGTAAAGGCCTCAGCTTGCTGGACTTGGAAACCAAAATCAAATGCTTTATCTAAAGTTTCCAATGCCAACAGTGCATCAATGGACCTAACTAAGTACAATTATGTTGATGCACAGGGCAGATCCAAGCCAGTGATGGCTTGGGTCAAAAAGAGAAACTAATTTCTCTACTTTTCATGTGCAAGGAAATCTACAGGATGAGCTAAAAGACAAAGGAATTATTGATAGTGGTTGCTCTGGACATATGACAGGAGACATTTCCCAACTCGAGGATTTTGAGCTAATTGAAAATGGTGGAAGTGTTGCCTTTGGAAATGATGTCAATGGAGGAAAGATCATAGGTACTGGTACTATCAGAACAGGTAGTTTGGATTTTGAGAAGGTGCTCCTTGTGGATGGACTAAAGTTCAATCTCTTTAGTGTGTCACAAATTTGTGACAAAATGAATTTTGTTCTTTTTACTGATACTGAATGTCTTATCCTTTCTCCAGACTTTAAGTTACCAGATGAAAAATTTGTGCTACTCAAAGTTCCTAGATCTGATAACATATACAGTGATCATATAAAGAACATAGTTCCCAAAAGAGCTTTAACTTGTCTACTTGCAAAGGCCACTTTTGATGAATCTAAACTATGGCACAGGAGACTTGGACACTTGAATTTCAAAACTATCAACAAATTGGTCAAAGGAAATCTTGTTAGAGGATTACCTTCAATTCAAAAGTTTTTGAAAATCTTGAAACCTGTGTTGCTTGTCAAAAGGGTAAACAACATAGAGTATCTTTTAAGTCCAAAGTTGTTAATACCATTTCAAAGCCTTTACATTTGCTTCATATGGATTTATTTGGACCAGTTTATGTGAATAGTCTGAATAGGAAGCAATATTGCCTAGTTGTCACAGATGATTTTAGCAGGTTTACATGGGTATTCTTTCTAGCTTCTAAGGATGAAACCACTGAGATTCTTAAAGAATTCATCACTAGAATAGAAAACCTAGTTAATCATAAAGTAAAAATAATCAGATGTGATAATGGAACTGAATTTAAGAATTATGCTATGAATCAGTTCTGTGTGGGTAAGGGTATTTTAAGACAGTACAGTGTTGCTAGAACTCCTCAACAAAATGGTGTTGCAGAGAGGAGAAATAGGACTTTGATTGAGGCTGCTAGGACTATGTTGTTAGATTCTAAGTTACCTATACCTTTTTGGGCTGAAGCAGTGAACACTGCCTGTTTTGTTCAGAATAGGAGTAAGGTAGTTAAGCCTCACAATAAGACCCCTTATGAATTATTTCATGGTAAAAAGCCAATGATAGCTTTCTTTAGACCTTTTGGGTGTCCTATTACTATCTTAAATACCAAAGACCAGTTAGGCAAGTTTGATGAGAAGGCTGATGAAGGTTACTTTGTTGGGTACTCTATAAATAGTAAAGCTTTCAGGGTGTTCAACAAGAGAACTAGATTTGTAGAGGAGAATTTGCATATTAAGTTTGATGAGAATAAACCTAATACTGCAAAGACAGAACCTGAGTGGTTGTTTAATATTGATATGCTGACCAAAACCATGAATTATGAGCCAGTGATTGCAGGTGTAGATACTAACCATGATGCAGGTACAAAAGAAAATGTTTCTGCAGCTAAAGATGCAAAGAAGTCCACACCTCAAGAGGAGTTTGTTCTGGTTAATAAATGGAAGATTGGTTCTACTTCTACTCACACTCAGGAGACTCCCAGCTCACAAGATGATCCTTCTCCCAAAGGAGATGGAGGGGGTTATATGCAATCATCTAGTGAAGCTCATGTGATTGATAAAAGTGTCAACAAGGAAACTGCTCCCAGCAGCAGTTTATCTGATTCTGCTGCTAAAGCTGCAGACAACTCTGCTGCTAAAGCTGCAGACAACTCTGTTGCTATAACTGCAGGCAACTCTGCTGCTGAGCAAAGTGCTTCTCCAGAGATACTTAAGTTTCCTTCAATGGGCACACAAGGCATATCCTTGGTTGATGAACACACTCAAGATGATCCAGAGATGCCTGGATTGACAGAAATCTATGAAGATACAGATGATGAAGCTCTTGAAGGTGAAATTTTTGGTGCTCAGACTGACTTCAACAACTTGGAACTCAATATTCCTGTCAGTCCTACAAAGACAACAAGAATTCATATAAATCATCCAAAGGAGAATATTTTGGGTGATCCATCATCTAGTGTTCAAACAAGGAGGGTGACTAAGGAAATGCTACACAAAGGTTTCTTTGCTAGATCTCTACATCAAAGAAATAGTCATAAAGATCTGCAAAATTGCCTTTTTGCTTGTTTTCTATCACAAATAGAACCCAAGAATGTATATAAAGCCTTACAAGAATCAAGTTGGGTGGAAGCAATGCAGGATGAACTTCTCCAATTCAGATTACAAGAAGTTTGGACTTTGGTTGATCTACCTAATGGTAAGAGGGCTATTGGAACAAAATGGGTTTTCAGATGCAAAAGAGATGAAAGAGGCATTGTGGTAAGAAACAAAGCAAGATTAGTTGCTCAGGGGTACACACAACAAGAAGGTATTGATTATGATGAGGTTTATGCACCAGTGGCAAGAATTGAGGCCATTAGATTATTTTTGGCATTTGCTTCATATAAAGACTTTGTGGTGTATCAAATGGATGTGAAAAGTGCTTTTCTGTATGGGGAAATCAAAGAGGAGGTTTATGTGACACAACCCCCTGGTTTTGAAGATCCAAATTTCCCTGACAAAGTTTATAGAGTTGAAAAGGCACTGTATGGATTGCATCAAGCTCCAAGAGCATGGTATGAAAAATTGTCAACCTACTTGTTAGACTGTGGTTATACTAAGGGTAGGATTGATAAAACTTTGTTCATTAAGAAGAACAAAGATGATATATTGCTGGTTCAAGTGTATGTAGATGATATCATCTTTGGTTCAACAAGCAAAGCTATGTGTGAGGAGTTTGAAAAGATTATGAAAGATAAGTTTTCCATGAGCTCTATGGGAGAACTTACTTTCTTTCTGGGGTTACAAGTGAAACAGAAAGAAGATGGCATATTTATTAGTCAAGATAAATATGTGAATGATATTTTGAAGAAGTTTGGATTCACTGATGCCAAACCTGCAAAGACAACCATGGAGAAAGACAAACCACTGCTTAAGGATGAAGAGGGCAGAGAAGTGGATGTACATGTATACAGGTCAATGATTGGTTCATTGATGTATCTTACAGCTTCAAGGCCAGATATTATGTTCTCTGTTTGTGCATGTGCAAGATTTCAAGTTAATCCAAAAGAATCACATCTCAATGCAGTAAAGAGAATTTTTAGATACTTAAGGCATCAACCAAAATTGGGGCTTTGGTATCCTAAGAACTCACCATTTGAGTTAGAGGCCTTCTCTGACAGTGATTATGCTGGAGCATGCTTGGATAGGAAATCCACAACTGGTGGTTGTCAATTTCTTGGAAATAGGTTGGTGTCATGGCAATGCAAGAAACAAACTGTGGTGGCAAATTCTTCAACAGAAGCTGAGTATGTTGCTGCTTCTAGTTGCTGTGGTCAAGTGCTTTGGATTCAAAATCAATTACTGGACTATGGGTACAACTTTATGAACACCAAAATTCATATAGACAATAACAGTACTTTGTGCATAATTAAAAATCCTGTTTTTCACTCTAAGACAAAACATATTGAGATAAGACATCACTTTATTAGAGATTGCTATGAAAAGAAGCTAATTCAAATTGTTAAAGTTCATACTGATAAAAATGTTGCAGATCTACTCACTAAACATTTTGATGTGGGTAGGTTTCAGTATTTAATTGCAAGTATTGGTATGATCAATCTTTAGAAAAACTTATCTCTATGTGTTCTTGTTAAGTTTTGTAAAAGGATTTGTACTGTTATTGTTCTTAATAAGTTTGTTGTATATTGCCTTATGTGAATCTGCTGCTAAGGTCTACTCTGCTGCTGGTAACTCTGCTGCTAAGTTAGATCTTGCAATTTTGGACTTGTTTGTTTTGTGTTGTTGGACTAATCTTTTGCAGGTTAAGGTTAACATGGATGTATTTGCTGTATGTACAAGAAAGTAATTAAACATAAAAGTCAAGTTTATTCCATGGATAAAAGATGCAGATTACAAAGAAAAGTTCATTCAAAACACAAAAGGATCTACATCACATGATTTCTACTAAGAAGACTACTTCATGGGTCCTTTTCCTTTGTCCTTGGGATCTGGCATTTTCTTGTGCACTCCCCTGGCCTGCATCTTCTCATCCCACAACCTTGGACAAGCAAGCCCCAACACAACCTTGAGGGGAGGCTCTCTTGTTGATTTGGAGGACTCAGGAATAGGAACAACAAGCAAAGGAGGCATCTTTGACAAAGCTGATTGCAGGGCCTGAGTAAGAGCATTGGGAAGCTTCTCTGCCAGATTAGCAGTGTCTTCTTCATGAGGAACCCTAGATGGTCCCTCACCCCTTGAAGTACCTTCACCTCTTTGTCTCGTGGGTGCTCTGTAGTTTCTATGCCATGGAAGATAGGCAGCATTGATGTCATGTTTGAATTTTCGAGCCTGTTCTTTGGTTCTGATTAATCTACGGGGAGGACGGTATGGTGGCAAGTATGGTGGCATTGGCATGATGTCGTTTGGAGTGTCAAACTTT
Organism: Artemisia annua; assembly: GCA_014162995.1. NCBI lineage: Eukaryota > Viridiplantae > Streptophyta > Magnoliopsida > Asterales > Asteraceae > Artemisia > Artemisia annua. The sequence goes on from LBNU01007841.1 coordinate 38,010, forward strand.
GAGTCAGAAGAATCAGAGGAGTCAGAAGAGATGTTGATCACTTCACGTTTTGGTGCCATGAGATAATTTGGGAATGGAATTGATTTTTGGAGAAAAGTGATTTGATTTAAGAAAAGAGATTAGGGTTTGATTTGGTTTAAAATTGGAAGTATTCGAATTTCCTTCTTATAAAGAATCAAATTGGGGAAAACAGTTAATGCGTAGTTGGTAATTACCATTAATTAGGCAAATAAATGGAAAGTTTGACTTTTTGAATGGTTGACCAAGAAATATCAAGATACAGTCAACTCTGCTGCTAGCCAAAACCATTCTGCTGCTAGTTATATGACTCTGCTGCTGGTGGTGCTGCTACTTAAGGGTTCTGCTGCTCGGTTTAAAATTGGAAGGGCGATTATGTAACTTCCCAAATCAAGTTAAAAACCTAATTGATTCTCACAATTAGTTTTTATACGCTCCTAATTGACTTATAACTGTGCACAACCTTTCCATTACAACCACAATCACAAATTCCCAAATTCCCAAACCTTTCGATCATGGAGATTACACGCACTTGGGCTAGTGAACACAACAATATTGCACTTCTTGATGCAAACTCAGTACCAAATGAGTTCACAGAGATGGTGAATTTTCTTAATGCTAGTTCAATTAAGTATGCCTTATCAGTCAACCCAACAATCTACCAATCCTATATCAAACAATTTTGGGTGACTGCTAAGATCAAGACTCACAAGGGTGAGAATTATATTGTTGCTATGGTGGATGATCAAAAGGTGTTTGTGAGTGAATCCATTATTAGGGATACTCTTCTTTTTGATGATGAGGGTGCTCCTAAGGTTCTGGTGAAAGCTGATCTGTTTGCTGGGTTACAAACTTTGGGATATGAGAGGAAAAACAATGGTTTAAAATTTCAAAAAGGTCTTCTCTGTTCTCATTATAAATTTTTGGTTCATACTCTCTTACACTGTTTGAGTTCTAAAACCTCTGGGTGGAATGAGTTCAGTGCACCCATAGCTTCTGCTATGGTGTGTCTGTGCAAAGGAAACCCTTTCAATTTTTCAAACTTGATTTTAGAGGGTATGTTTAAATCACTGAGGGAGGGGGGAACTTATTTACTTTATCCTAGATTCATTCAATTGATTGTTGAAAACAAAATCAAAAAGGTCAGAACACATAGGGCTATCTATGAGGCTGTACCTTTGGTGCCTAAAATGTTTGCATTTTTACTTAAAGATGGAAAAGGTTTTTCTGGCAAAGTTACACCACTTTTACCTTATATGGTGGAACTTGTGCAAAACAATCAGGATGAAGGATCAGAAAACCCCACTGAATCCCAACACACATCCACTTTTGAAGATTCAAATGAGGTTTCATCCCCTAACACTGAAAAGACCCAAACACATAGGACAACCTCAAAGGGCACTGAGCATTCTCAGGCTAGTGTCAGGATGGAAAAACAACATGAGACTGTCTTAGGTGATGGAGAAGGCAGATTGGAAAGGGCTGACACTACTGCTACTAGCTTAGAAGCAGAGCAGGACAGTGTTAACATCAATAAGACCCAATCCAAGGCAACATCTAGTGATAAAGGTTCTTCTGAACCTGAATCCAGTGATGGAAACCCTAGCCAAATGGAAAACATAGGGGGTTCAGGTGATCAAACTAGGTTTGATACTGAGCTTAAGTCCAAAGATTCACCTCTCAGGGAAGGTCACACATCCCGAAGTGATGAGGACAGATCAGTTACTAAAGAATTGATGGATGACACTGTACAAAATGATAATGTCCATGATTCACCTCTCGGACCAGGTAATACAGGTCGAAGTGATGAGACTAGTATGAAACAGTTTAATGAATTGATGGGTAAATGTACTACTTTGGAAACCAGATGCACCAAGTTGGAGGTCACTGTTTCTGCACAAGCCAAGCTAATCACTAAAATGCAGAAACAGATGAAGCTGCTGTTGAATTTGAAGAAATCAAGATCTTCAACCTTCAAGCTATTTAAGAAAGTGGGACCTTCAAAGCACATTGGATCCCCTTCTCTACCTACTGATATGGAGGTGGATGCTTCCAAACAGGGGAGGAATGATTTGGAGAAAACAGGGGAGGATAAAATTTTGGAAGAAAATGTTGCTGATGATGGTCTAGTATTGGGTGATGATATGGAAATTGACAGTGGTGGTGATGGTGAAAATGTTGCAAACTATGTGGTTGCTGACAGAGAAGGGCATGAGGTTGTATTGGAGAAAATTGTGGAAACTTCAGAGTCAGTAGTAGACAAACTCAAAAATTTGGAACCTGAACAACTTGTGAAGGCTATAGAGTTGATGAGTGGGGCTTTAAAGGCTTTTGGAGATACTTTGAAAGACTCTGCTGCTGAATCTGCTGCTGGTAACTCTGCTGCTCCAGAATCTGCTGCTCCAAGTGTTGATAACTCTGCTGCTCATGAAACTACTGCTGCAGAAATTATTGCTGATCCTGCTGCTAGTGCAAAAGGTGACTCTGCTGATGCACAGGGATTTGCTGCTGGTTCTAGTGACAAAGCTGCTGCTGAGGCAATGGTGATGCTCAGTAAGAAGGAATTAGCAGAGCAATCATCTCAACAACAACAACCATCATCTCATTCACAACAACAAACCACCTAAACCAATTCAATCACCACAACCAACATCATTCTCACAACCAATTCATGTTTCTAAGTTGCCAACAAAGGGGGTGTCTATCAGAGAACCTTCTGTCCCTATCAAGAAAGCTAAGTCTATTGCTTCAAGTTCTGACAAAGGTAAAGGAAAGATGGAAGAGAAACCTGAGGTTGATTCAAGTGATGAAGAAGTGGATTATTCTCAAATTCCACCTGAATTTTGGCCTAAGGATAAGCTTGAGAAACTTGATAGAGAAAAAGCTTTAAAACTTCAACAACAAGAATACTTAGAGCTTGAGGAAGCAGAAAGACTTCAAGCTGAAAACGTTGCAAATGATGTTAAGGCTTATGAAGCATGGGAGGATGAGCTGGTTAAGACTGAAGTTGACATTGAGTTTTGTAAACTTGTGAAGATTGAGGAACAAGAAGTTCCTACATTTGATGTCAAAGCTTGGTTAAACACAGTTACTGCTAAGAAGAAGAAGGAAGTTGCTGCTGCTAGAAAGAAGAAAAAGATTCTCAAAGGGCCAACACCTTTACAGCAAAGAAGAAATAAGGAGAAATATCTTAACAAAGTTAAGAAATTTAAAATGGCTGTTCTAAGGGAAAAGACTGACTCTCAAATTGATGAAATGTATCACCATGCCAGAACTGAATGTGATAGGATCATTGCTATAGGTTCTAAAGAAGATGAAGAGATTATAGCTGAAATGAACAGAAAACTCAGAGGTGATAAGTCTACTGGTGAGCCTAAGAAGATTAAAGAGGTTGAGAGTGCTGCTAAGCCTAATGATGCAGAACAAGAGAAGAATACATCTGACATCAAACCTGTTCTCTCTGATGAAAGCAAGAAGAGAGGAACTATTCAGAAAACATTTGCAAGGAAAAAGAGAAAGGTTGATGGTGCTGGTGGTTCTGGACTGAATAAGGGAGAAAGTACTGGAGATGAGGCTGACAGACAAAGAGTGATGACTCTTACTTTTCTTTCACCACACAAAGAACCAGATCTCTTAAATCCTACACCTCTAGATGTTAAACATCCAATTGTATCATACATAGTGGGACTTAGGGATTATGGAAGCAAGAAAAGAATTATGTGGGCTTTTGAAAGAACTAATGGTACATGGACTCACTTTCTATCATTTGAGCACATGATGTACCATATGGATAGAAGTGATGTATGTGATCTCTGGAGGCTTTATAAAGAGAAGTATGGAGCAGCAAGACCAGAAGATGGAAATGAATTGATAAACTATTACAGGTTAAAGCTTATGTTTGAACCTAATGATGGTGATTTTGAATGGAAAGCACTCAAGTCTGGAAATGTTCAAAAATGGTATTTGTATCAGTCTTGTGGTGTTCATTCTTTGACTGTTGGAGGGACAGTCATCTTCATGCTTGCTGAGAAGAATTATCCAGTGCTTAACAATCACACAGCAATCATTTTCCAGATGTTGAAGCCTAAGATGCTTCATTTGCAGTATGAGTTTGATGAACAGGCTTATAACTTAGTCACCAAATATGAGAAGATACTTGTTGATAGTGGTGAAGTTAAGGGGTAAGTGTTTGGAAGCATCCTCTTGGTGGTTATTCGTGCTTATAAGAAACTTGATGATTTAGGAGGTAAATATCAAGTTTAGGGGAGGATTGTTGGGTTTTAAGTAACTCTGCTTCTAATAATATCAATCTGCTGCTGACTGACTCTGCTGCTGGAATTGTGACTCTGCTGCTCATATTGAAGAACTCTGCTGCTCAGAGTTAATTATAGTATTGAGTCATGTATTTATGTTAATGATTGTATTAAATATTCTATAGGTTTAGAATATCGTTTGTGTGTGTAAGAAGTCTTTGTAAACCGTGTAGGGTTCCTTGTCTATAAAAGGAGATCCCTAGGGTTAGAGAATGTACGTGTATTAGAAAAGTCGAATTCACTTCAAGGTTGTAAAACCCTAGCATTGTAAGAGTGCTCGTATAATTAATATATTGAAGTGTTTAGTGTGATATCCATTGTTCTTGTGTTCATCTTAAGTTATATAATATATTCCGCGTATTATATAAGTTTCTATTCAAGTCAGCTTCTATACTAGATCGTTTGCTCAACTGCGATCAACACGTTTTTATACGTTTTCATCCGTTTTTGTATATTTTTATACGTATTCATATGTTTTCGACCGTTTTCGTCCAGTTTATACATTTTTGTCTGTTTTTATACGTTTCATCCGTTTTCGTCCGTTTTTATACGTTTTCATTTGTTTTTATAGGTTTTCGTCCATTTTTATACGTTTCGTCTGTTTTATACGTTTTCATCCGTTTTTATATGTTTTTATACGTTTTCGCCGGTTTTCTTACATTTTCTAATATTTTTGTACGTTTTCATACGTTTTTATCCGTTTATACGTTTTCATCCGTTTTTTTTACAGTTTTGTACGCTTTTATACATTTTCATTTGTTTTCGTCTGTTTTCATCCATTTACATCCGCTTCGTCGTTATTTTTGCCTTTTTTTGCTTTTTGTATGTTTTGATACATTTTCCTTATTTTATCCGTTTTTATTGGTTTTTGTACATTCTTATACTTTTTTAGATGTTTTTGTATGGTTTTGTACACTTTCATACGTTTTTATCCATCGAAAAAGCATACAAAAATGTATAAAACATACACAAAAATACAAAAATGGACAAAAAAGAACAAAAACGGACAAAACGGACGAAAATAATGATAACATGTAAAAACATACAAAACCGTACGAAACAGATAAAAAAGTATGAAACCGAACGAGAACAGATGAAAAAGTATAAAAACGTGTAAAACGTATAAAAACGGTTGAAAACGTATAAATTTGGAGGATCCAAAAGTATTAATGCATAACCGAGTTGGAAGTTGTTAATGATTTATTACTGAAAAAGAATCACGAAATTGCTCAAATTTTCAATTTCTGTTTTCATAAAATGAAAAGAAAACACGATTTCACAAAATGCTTAAATTTTTAGTAATATCTTACGACAATTTAATGCCAGCTTTAACTTTTAGTGAAATTCGCGATAATTTTGTAACATTTTGGCTTCAAGATTTTCTCACACTGTGCAAGCTCTATGCATTTTTGTGCCAGTTTATTTGCAAATATATGAGAAAAATGTGTATTTTGACAAATTACTTGGTAATGACGAGTACAAGGTATAATACAGGTGTAGTTTAAACCTCATAGGCTGTAACTTTTGGGGTAAGCCTTTGGGCACCTATTTTTTCAGGGCAAACAATTTTGTAGGGCTGAAAAAGGCTTTTGAAGAAATAGTTACTTGGTTTCCCAAACTTCTTCGGTTCATGGAAAACAATTAAACATTTCTCGAGGCTGTTGCTTGAAAAGGGTCAGTCGACACCCAAAGGCCACAGACATAAGAGTTTGCGTTTCTCTACGGATTTAAGCCTTTTGGAGTCTAGGCATTTTGGGTGCATTTGTACTGTTTAAACTTATGAGGACTAGTTAGCAAATCTTCTAACTCAAGTATCTAACCAGTCAACCACCAGCTTAAACTTACCGTTGCTGGTTTTTCACATAACATCAAAAACACAAACACAAACACAGTTAAAGTAAAGTAAACTACATAAAGTCTCCTCAATCACTTCCAATCAAACACATAACTTTATAACAAATTTTTACAGCACAAAACAACAAACAAGCATCTCACTGAAATCAATCAATTTATATTTTTTATAAAAAAAGAATACTCACAAATGGAACCCCACATGCAATAATGGATCAAAAATTAATAAATATTCCAAATTTCTTCACACCGTTGAATTAGTTACTAAGCTACAAACAACCTAAGATAAGATCATAACCCATAACATAGATTGATTTTTTTTTTTTTAAGGTTTCATGGATTCATCATCATCTTTTAAGTCATTAAGATTCATATCTCATCAGTCTTTTTTTGCATCAGTTAGATCAAATGATATTGAGCAGCTAAAACTCATATTTAATAAAGAAGATGATGATGAAAGCATTAAAGCTTTAATGAGTATGCAAAATGAAGGTGGTGAAACTGCTTTGTATATTGCAGCTGAGGCTAATTTTGAGGAGGTTTTTGGTTTTTTGTTGAAGTTTTGTGATGTTGAAGTTGTGAAAATAAGGTCTAAGGCTGATTTTAACGCGTTTCATATCGCGGCTGAACGAGGTCATTTAGGTAATCTAAGTAGATCCTTATGTGTTTTTATATTGGTATTGGTTTAAGGGTTTTGTTGTTTACTTGATATTTGAGCTATTGATGTTTCCAATTATGTTTAGATGTTTTTTATGGAATATATTAGTGTCTGGGATACTTATATGAGTTTCGGATTATTTGTGATTGGGATAAGCAAATTTGAACCGCTTATTTTAGATGATTATCCAGAGATGCTTATTTTGGAAAGCAATACATAAAAAGCAATAAGTAGATAATCAGTTTTAATAGGCATTCCCAAACACCCCTAAAATTGTTAATTTTGTTAATATAATCATAGTATTTGTTCTGAGTTCTGTAAGGGTTAACTTTCTAGCAATCTTGGAGGTGTATATTTGGAGTCTTTAGTGTTATTAATTTCTTACAAAAAATTGTGTTGAGGGGATGTAATTGTAACAGATTATATCATTATATACGTGACAAGTGTTTTCATATGTCCGAATTTAAAACAGTAGTGATTCAATAACTAAAACATTGTTGGAAGTCAAAGTCATGTGACTGATGTCTATTTATCATTGCTTTTTTAAAAAAGATTTCTTTCTTCTCTTGTTTGACAATGTCTGCTATAATGATACAGGAATTGTGAACCAACTTTTGGCATTGTGGCCCGAGCTTTGTAAAGTATGTGACAAGAAAAACACAAGCCCGTTGTATTCAGCAGCCGTCAAGGACCATCTTGATGTAGCGAACGCCATTTTAGATGCAGATGCTTCTTGCATAAGGATAGTGAGGAAGAATGGGAAAACAGCATTGCATACAGTGGCGAGATACGGTAAGACAAGCATGTTAAAACTACTTATTGAAAGAGATCCAGGAATTGTACCAATTAAAGATAAAAAGGGTCAGACTGCACTTCACATGGCGGTAAAAGGGCAGAGTACTGAAGTGGTGGAAGATTTATTGGAAGCTGATCACTCGATTTTAAATGAGCGCGACAAGAAGGGTAGCACGGCCATCCATATGGCTACTAGGAAATCCCGATCACAGGTACTTTTTTNCATCCGCTTCGTCGTTATTTTTGTCTTTTTTTGCTTTTTGTATGTTTTGATACATTTTCCTTATTTTATCCGTTTTTATTGGTTTTTGTACATTCTTATATTTTTAGATGTTTTTGTATGGTTTTGTACACTTTCATACGTTTTTATCCATCGAAAAAGCATACAAAAATGTATAAAACATACAAAAAAAATACAAAAGTGGACAAAAAAGAACAAAAACGGACAAAACGGACGAAAATAATGAAAACATGTAAAAACATACAAAACCGTACGAAACGGATAAAAAAGTATGAAACCGAACGAGAACAGATGAAAAAGTATAAAAACGTGTAAAAACGTATAAAAACGGTTGAAAACGTATAAATTTGGAGGATCCAAAAGTATTAATGCATAACCGAGTTGGAAGTTGTTAATGATTTATTACTGAAAAAGAATCACGAAATTGCTCAAATTTTCAATTTCTGTTTTCATAAAATGAAAAGAAAACACGATTTCAAAAAATGCTTAAATTTTTAGTAATATCTTACGACAATTTAATGACAGCTTTAACTTTTAGTGAAATTTGCGATAATTTTGTAACATTTTGGCTTCAAGATTTTCTCACACTGTGCAAGCTCTATGCATTTTTGTGCCAGTTTATTTGCAAATATATGAGAAAAATGTGTATTTTGACAAATTACTTGGTAATGACGAGTACAAGGTATAATACAGGTGTAGTTTAAACCTCATAGGCTGTAACTTTTGGGGTAAGCCTTTGGGCACCTATTTTTTCAGGGCAAACAATTTTGTAGGGCTGAAAAAGGCTTTTGAAGAAATAGTTACTTGGTTTCCCAAACTTCTTCGGTTCATGGAAAACAATTAAACATTTCTCGAGGCTGTTGCTTGAAAAGGGTCAGTCGACACCCAAAGGCCACAGACATAAGAGTTTGCGTTTCTCTACGGATTTAAGCCTTTTGGAGTCTAGGCATTTTGGGTGCATTTGTACTGTTTAAACTTATGAGGACTAGTTAGCAAATCTTCTAACTCAAGTATCTAACCAGTCAACCACCAGCTTAAACTTACCGTTGCTGGTTTTTCACATAACATCAAAAACACAAACACAAACACAGTTAAAGTAAAGTAAACTACATAAAGTCTCCTCAATCACTTCCAATCAAACACATAACTTTATAACAAATTTTTACAGCACAAAACAACAAACAAGCATCTCACTGAAATCAATCAATTTATATTTTTTATAAAAAAAGAATACTCACAAATGGAACCCCACATGCAATAATGGATCAAAAATTAATAAATATTCCAAATTTCTTCACACCGTTGAATTAGTTACTAAGCAACAAACAACCTAAGATAAGATCATAACCCATAACATAGATTGAATTTTTTTTTAAGGTTTCATTTAATGATCATGGATTCATCATCATCTTTTAAGTCATTAAGATTCATATCTCATCAGTCTTTTTTTGCATCAGTTAGATCAAATGATATTGAGCAGCTAAAACTCATATTTAATAAAGAAGATGATGATGAAAGCATTAAAGCTTTAATGAGTATGCAAAATGAAGGTGGTGAAACTGCTTTGTATATTGCAGCTGAGGCTAATTTTGAGGAGGTTTTTGGTTTTTTGTTGAAGTTTTGTGATGTTGAAGTTGTGAAAATAAGGTCTAAGGCTGATTTTAACGCGTTTCATATCGCGGCTGAACGAGGTCATTTAGGTAATCTAAGTAGATCCTTATGTGTTTTTATATTGGTATTGGTTTAAGGGTTTTGTTGTTTACTTGATATTTGAGCTATTGATGTTTCCAATTATGTTTAGATGTTTTTTATGGAATATATTAGTGTCTGGGATACTTATATGAGTTTCGGATTATTTGTGATTGGGATAAGCAAATTTGAACCGCTTATTTTAGATGATTATCCAGAGATGCTTATTTTGGAAAGCAATACATAAAAAGCAATAAGTAGATAATCAGTTTTAATAGGCATTCCCAAACACCCCTAAAATTGTTAATTTTGTTAATATAATCATAGTATTTGTTCTGAGTTCTGTAAGGGTTAACTTTCTAGCAATCTTGGAGGTGTATATTTGGAGTCTTTAGTGTTATTAATTTCTTACAAAAAATTGTGTTGAGGGGATGTAATTGTAACAGATTATATCATTATATACGTGACAAGTGTTTTCATATGTCCGAATTTAAAACAGTAGTGATTCAATAACTAAAACATTGTTGGAAGTCAAAGTCATGTGACTGATGTCTATTTATCATTGCTTTTTTAAAAAAGATTTCTTTCTTCTCTTGTTTGACAATGTCTGCTATAATGATACAGGAATTGTGAACCAACTTTTGGCATTGTGGCCCGAGCTTTGTAAAGTATGTGACAAGAAAAACACAAGCCCGTTGTATTCAGCAGCCGTCAAGGACCATCTGGATGTAGCGAACGCCATTTTAGATGCAGATGCTTCTTGCATAAGGATAGTGAGGAAGAATGGGAAAACAGCATTGCATACAGTGGCTAGATACGGTAAGACAAGCATGTTAAAACTACTTATTGAAAGAGATCCAGGAATTGTACCAATTAAAGATAAAAAGGGTCAGACTGCACTTCACATGGCGGTAAAAGGGCAGAGTACTGAAGTGGTGGAAGATTTATTGGAAGCTGATCACTCGATTTTAAATGAGCGCGACAAGAAGGGTAGCACGGCCATCCATATGGCTACTAGGAAATCCCGATCACAGGTACTTTTTTATAGATATAGATATATCTTATTGAATTTTCTTTTTATACATGCTAAACTAACGAGAATTGAAACATATCTAGAAGTCTATAATGACATTGTTTTCGATTATCTAGCAACTTTTGATTATAATTTGGTTCGGCATATGCTAAAATGAAAAATATATTACATGTGAAAATTTATTTTGGTGTGTTCTAAGATGTTGCAAACGTGGTTGATTTTGACATTTGGTCTAAATGGGTAATTTTGGTACCGAATCTGCCCTGAAACTCCTTTTGTCCAAACTTTTGGATACTTTAGATGTGATTATTGTGTCGAATTGATAACTTTATGTTTTGAATGAAATGATTTAAGGGTTTTAAGCATTAGAAAAACACTTTAGGCGACTTTCAACCCATTTTAAACTTTGACCTGTTTTACCCGTTTTAAGGGTTCAATCTTTGTTTGGCTTCTTTGAATGGAGTAAATTTTAATGCAACTTGTGCTAATATAATGGGTTTAAATTGTACAGATTGTAAGCCTGTTGCTGAGCTACAATTCAATAAGCGTCAATGTAATCAACTTTCAACAAGAAACCGCAATGGACATAGCCGATAAGCTGAACTATGGACCATCTAAGTTTGAAATCATGGAAGCTTTAACTGAAGCCGGTGCCAAACACGCTCGATATGTTGGTAGACTCGATGAGCAAATGGAACTCAAACGAACAGTTAGTGACATCAGACATGAAGTCCATTCACAACTTTTACAAAATGAACAAACACAAAAACGTGTATCTGGTATCGCTAAAGAACTCAAAAAGATTCACAGGGAAGCAGTTCAAAATACCATCAACTCATTAACAGTGGTTGCTGTTTTATTTGCGTCAATAGCTTTCTTAGCTATTTTTAATCTCCCGGGGCTATATATTATGTCGGGTAAAGAAGCTGGTGAAGCTCGTATAGCTCACACTCCAGCTTTTCGGGCTTTTTGTTTGTTCAATGCCACATCATTATTTATATCTTTAGCAGTTGTGGTGGTTCAAATCACATTGGTGGCATGGGATACAAGGGCCCAAAGACAAATTGTTTCAGTTGTGAACAAGTTAATGTGGGCAGCTGGTATTAGTACTTGTGGGGCGTTCTGCTCAATAGCATTTGTAGTTGTTGGGAAAAGAAGTGCATGGATGGCGATAACTATTACTGTTGTTGGTGTTCCGATTCTACTGGGGACACTCGTAAGCTTGTGTTACTTTGTATTTAGGCAACGTGGTTACTTTGGTAACGATTCTCAGAGGAGGATTAGGAGGGCGAGCGGAAGTAAATCTTTTTCGTGGTCTTACTCTGCAAATATATCAGATGATGAATCTGACCATGAGAAGATTTATGCTTTGTGAATGTTGAGCTTGCCACTGAGCCTTTGAAGAGGTTATATGTATCCAGTTATATTAAGAGATCAAATTATTTATAGTCTCTTATATATTTTGTAGGTTATGTAAATATTGATGTATAGAAATTTGAGTTTCAGTGTTTAAACCATGTTGTTTAACCACAGTTAATGAAACCATGTGTACCATGTTTTCAGCTTAATAGCCCGATAAGGCAATAAAATCATAGTCTCTCTATATTGACAAATTATCTTGCAGTAGACATACGTTTGTTCATTTTTTTCGGTCAACACGAAATTCCGATTTAAAGAATTTATACCATTCCGCTGCTATCCTCGTTCGACATAGTGTACAACACATAAATACGTAGACTTATTATTTTCTGCCAAAGTTGGTTTATTGGTGTGTTATTACTTTGTTGGGATGAATGTTTCATCAATGTTAGGCTTAAGAAAACTGGCAATACTCCTATATGGTAACATGCTTGAACGTCTTAAGAAACATGTAACTAAGGCATACTAGGTTATTAAGGTAGTATTTAACGCATGAGCCACTGTTTACAATCCCTATGATTATGTGTACGCATAGTTGTAGGAGGAGATAAGAGCTCATAGAATTGGGGAGATATGTATGCC